>VZQC01009066.1:0-96177 GCA_009823505.1 Rhizomys pruinosus | reverse complement strand
ACAAAAAATAAAAAGGTATTTTAGGGCCAGGCATGGTGCCAAATGCCTTTAATCCCAGCACTCAGGAGGCAGAGGCAGGTGGATCTCTGTGAGTTCAAGGTCAGCCTGATTTACAGAGTGAGCTCCAGGGCAGCTGGGGCTACAGGGAGACCCTGTCTCAAAAAGACCAAAAAAGAAGAGGTATTTGGGGGCTGGAGAGATGGCTCAGCAATTAGGAGCACAGGCTGCTTTTGCAGAGGACCCAGGTTCGAATCCCAGCACTTTCGTTGAGGCTCACAACCATGACACAGGTGCTCTCACATACATGCAGGTGAAACACTCATACACAAAAAAATCAGTATTTTTAATTTTAAAAAAGATATTTTGAAAGGCATTTTTCAACCCTGCTCTTTTGTGAGATCAGGAGCGAGCACTACACAGACAGAGGTATTTGACAGGTAGCGTTCCTCAACTAGGCAGCCTCTGGGTTTCAGGGCAGGAAATGCGGTGGAACAGAAATTTCACTCTGTGCCTGCGAATGAGGTAGGACCCACAGACAAGTTTAATAGAGAAAAAAAAAAGACACAAAAAATGAATACAAAAGACGATGAAGAAGGAGCAATAAAAAAAAAAAAGCAAAAGATCCCTCCTTAGAAAACAGTTCTTTTGTCTGTAAGCCAAACAGCCTTGATAACTGAGGCTTTAGAGGCAAGCCCTACACCATTTTTCTCAGCCTTCTCTGGTAACCTTCACCTTGCTGAGACTGCTAAATGCTGAGAGGGTAACTACTGTTTGTTCCTTGGATACAAAAGCCATTCCACCTCTCCAAGTGATTCCGTGCTTGCTGAGGCCAGCAAACGCCCTCCCTGGCCAGCTCTCAGCCGCCCTCCGTGGAGGGCCTCCTGACAGGCTGCCAGCAGAGACCAAGAGTTCACAGATTGGGGATTTGTACTGTGATCATTACTTTCCCAGTCTCTTCCCTTTCCTCTTTATATTTTGTTTAGGTTGAGGTGCTTTGCATTTCCCAGCACACATTGTTTGCAAGGGGGGACAGGAAGTAGAGCCAGAACAGGACCAGTGACGGGCAAGCTGGCACTAAATGGAGTGTGTGCTGAATGCAGCCACACAGACTTCTCTGTATTTCCTTTTGAAAAAGGCTTGCCATTATTAACATTGACCTTGGAAATACCTAAGAGTTCTTAATATACTGCTATTGATTCTCATTTATTAATAAGTTGTAGAGTTCATCATGGGAGTTGCTATTGAAGCATTTCTCTTTAATCACTATTTGGTGGAACCTCGATTTTTCATCACCTAGTAAATCTAAGTGTTCTCTCTGGTGGCTTTCCCAAACAGAGAGGGAGGGAGATAGTATGTCTAATTGCTGTGCTAAGTAGTATTTCCTTCACTTTCAAAGGCCATTGTGAGAATATGTCAAACTCTATATGTGGGAATGTGACATTCGTGTACATAAAAAAAAATAAATAGGAACGCTGTTAAATATTTCGACATTATTATGTATTAAAGGCAGGAATGGCTGGCCCACAAATGCACAGCAAAGCAATGAAGTCACAGGGAAGCATCAATCATCTAAAGCTTGAGCTCTCAACCAGAGATAGTTTTGTCACTCACGGAACATTTGGCAACATCCTGAGACTTTTTTAATGTCACAAATGAGAGAAGAGGACATGCAGTGTATAGAGGCCAGAGATGCCATTAAATGTCCTAGAATGAAAAGATCCCCAGAGAACCATCTGTTCCCAAGGGCACCAGTGCTGAGGTTGAAACACGTGTTTTTAAGATTCCTCGGCACAGGGTTAAAGGGCATTGGAAGTTCTCCTTCACCCCTATTCTCCTCGCTCAGCCTCCCTCTCCTGCTAGAACCCTTCTCAGCACCCTTTCACATCTTCTTTGTACTTATGGCCCACTGAATTCAGTCAATGTTTCTGTCTCAAACATGGCGGGGGGCGGTGCAGGGGGTGCGGGGGGAGGTGCAGGGGGGTGGTAATGGGAAACTTTTAACTTTTTAGTTCGCATACAAAATAATGAGTTTTATTATGACATTTTCATACAGATTATAACTATGCCTCACAGATATTCACCTGCTGACGCTCCTGTCCCTTCTCTTCTCCTTCACTGGTTTCCTTCATCATTATGGTTTGAATGAGACTGTCCCAATAGGCTCCAAGAATTAGGACATTTTGTCCCAGTAGATGGCGCTGTTTGTGGAAGTTTTAGGAGGTGTAGCCCTGCTGGAGGACTCTGGTCACACTGGGAGCCAGCCTTGAGAGTTCTTAAGCCTGATTTCCGGTCTTGCTCTTTGTTTCCCGTGTCTGCTTGAAGAGGCAATGGCTCAGCTTTCTGCTCTGCCACCTTCAGCCACCATGCCTCTCCCACCATCTCAGACTTTCACACCTTTGGAACTGTAAGTCAAATTAACTTTTGGTATTTTATCACATGATATCTTATCCCAACAGAAAAGCAACAAATACACCTCCATATGGTCCCCTTTTTCTTTTATCCTACATATATATGGCATCACATATATATGACATTTATAGATAGATGATATATGAGAGTGGATAGATAGATTATAGATAGATGATAGATAGATAGATGATAGATAGATAGATAGATAGATAGATAGATAGATAGATAGATAGATAATCACAGGAGGGAAAAAAACATGATAACTGGCTTTCTCATCCCAGCACCCTCTCTGGTTTCCCCTGCCTCCACGTAGACCCCTTTCTCATCATTCCCCTTTACTTTCATGTCTGCTTTGCATATATGAGACAACGTGAAATGGTTGTCTTTATGAGTCTGGTTTATGTCCCCTAATGATCTCCGTTTCCATCCATTTTCCTGCAAATGTCATAATTTCATTCTTCTTTATAGCTGAATAAAACTCCATTGTATATATGCACCATGCTTCATCTCCTCCTTGCTCATGTCTGTGCACCAGCTTCCCGAGCAATGTCATTCACACCAGGCTCTCTTAGAGTGCCGCTCACCACTGCAGCCCCTTTATGCATCTTCTTAAATTTAGCCTCTGAATCCAAGGGTGCTCCGCAGAGTAGTTTTTCTTCATTGTTCTAGCTATCATCTGTTCTCATGACCTGCTGATAAATGTTTGAGAGACAATCAGGCAGAAGCACCCTCCTGGGGGTGGGAGGGGGGCTTTCCTCCACATGCCTCTCCTTGCTAAGAGGACCAGGCCACAGGATTCATTGAAGTTAAGTCTTGAACAAAACCTTCTTTGGACTGCCTTGGCCACAAGTAGAAATTAGGCTTCTTTTGCTACAAGCTGAGTGGACCAACTCCTTTTTAAGAATGAACGATGTGAAGGAAGAGCACAGTTCTCCTTGCCCAAGGAACTGAGCTCCACATACGGACTGATGGTCTTCTGGTCACACTGCTTCTAGGAAGGGACAACCAGCTAGCTCAGAAATGCTTGGTTTTTAAGCTATGTTTACTATGGGCTGACAATATAGCTCACTTAATGTGATGCTTGCCTCTCGTTTATCAAGTCTTAGGTTCAGTCCTCAGTACTGCAAAAACTAGGTGTGAAGGTACACACCCACGATCCGGCACTGAGTATGTGGAGGCAGGAAGATCAGGTCAAGCTCATCCTTGGATGCATAGAACATCCAAGACCACCCAGGACTACAGAAGACCTTATCTCAAATAAACAAACAAACAAAAGGCTTATAGGGAGACGCCTAAAAGAAAAGGAGCAGTGTGCATGAGATCTCCCTCCTCAGCTTGCTCCCACTGAGCAAATGACTCAGCCCCACAACCACCTACAACACAGAGGTACACGAGCCACTGCCTGAACAAATGACAGGGAGATTCAGATCTCATCCTGCTCTTCTGTTAAATAGCTCAGACCTACTAAGCCAGCTCTCTCTCCTCTCTCTCTCCCTCCCTCCCTCCCTCCCTCCCTCCCTCCTTCCATTTTCCCCCTCCTCTCCCAGGCCCATCCTATATGCTTTTATACAGGAACGTTAACAGAGGGAATTTATCTATTATAAACAGAGCTATATAAATTCATGAAAATGCTAGCACATGCAAAACACAAAAAAATTCTATGAGGCCAAACCACAAGGCATAGCTGTTCACTGACAGTCATGAAACTAATGAGGACTAGGAACACCGCGCAGCACACAGTCCTTCTTAGCACCTTCTCCATAGGTCCACAGTAGAACATTTCCTGGCTTCTACCTCTCAGAAGCAGAGTGCAAGCTGAGGTTACATTTCAGGTCATCTGTGAATCTTTGAGTGATGAGGGGTCCATCAGCTAAGTGTTTTACAATGTTTATCACACATTTAATCTTATTTGATCCAAAAAAAGCATTCTAGTATATCATTTCTATTGAACAGAAGCTCCAGAATGTGATACCCTACACTCAAAGTGTTATGGCCAGGCAGAAAGTATCAGAGCCAAGAGGGGAAACCAATCCTCCTAACTCAGCAACAAGGCTCGCTCCACCACACTGCAGGTCTTTTTTTTTTTAATTTTTTATTCATTTCTTTTTTTAAGGGATTCACAATATAAGAGCACAGTTGTTTTCAGATCACATTAACATTGCTCAGTTTGCCATACAGTTAGGTAATTGGTGCTAGCATCCACAGATGAGTGATACCATTCATCGTTTGTTTTTCTGGGACTGTGTTACTTCACTTAGCATGATATCTTCTAGCCTCATCCATTTACCTGCAAATTTCATGATGTCATCTTTCTTTACTGCTGCATAGAACTCCATTGTGTAGATGTACCACATTTTCTCTATCCACTCGTCAGTTGACGGGCATTTGGGTTGGTTCCAGCTCTTTGCTATTGTGAAGAGAGCTGAAATAAACATGGCTGTGCATGTATCTCTGCGGTGGGATGAGTCTTGTGGGTACATGCCCAGGAGTGGTGTGGCTGGGTCAGGTGGCAATTTCATTCCAAGTCTTCCAAGGGTTCTCCACACTGCTTTCCATAGTGGCTGTACAAGTTTACATTCCCACCAGCAGTGGATGAATGTTCCCCTTTCCCCACAACCTCTCCAGCACTTGGTATCATTTGTTGTCTTGATCCTAGCCAGTCTTATTGGAGTGAGATGATATCTTAAAGTGGTTTTAATTTGCATTTCCTTGATTATTAGCAATGTTGAAAATTTTTTAAGATGTTTCTCGGCCATCTCTGTGACGTTTCTGTTCAGCTCTTTGCTCCATCTTTTGAGTGGGTCATTTGCTTTCTTTCTTCTTTGTTTTTTGAGTACTTTATATATTCTGGAAGTTAATGCTTTGTCAGATGTATCTGTGGTGAAGGTTTCCTCCCACTCTGTGGGGTTTCTCTCACAGGGCACGTCTTACCCCAGCTTCTGGGTGCTGGAATGGTGTGCAGAAGATGACAGGAAGAAATTTGATCCTTGTTCTAGTTTGATTTCTGTTGCTGCAATGAAACACTTTAATCAAAAGCAGCTTGGGGGCAGGGCTACACTTGACTTCCAGCTCACAGTGCCTCACGGAGGGAAGCCAGGCAGGAAGCTGGAGGCCGGAACTGAAGCAGAGACGGTGGGGAAATTCTGCTTACTGGCCTGCTTCCCCTGGGTGCTCAGCTACTTTTCTTTTATGGCCCAGGCCCACCTGCCCAGGAACAGCACCACCCACAGTGGGTGGAGCCCTCCTACATCAATTGGCAACCAAGAAAATGCCCTGCCCCCGTGCCAAGCATGGTAGTGCACACCTTTAATCCCAGCACTCTAGGGAGGCAGAGGCAGGCGGATCTCTGTGAGTTCAAGGCCAGCCTGGTCTACATAGTGAGTTCCAGGACAGCTGGGGCTACAGGGAGACCCTGTCTCAAAAAGACCAAAAAGAGAGAGAGAGAGAGAGAGAGAGAGAGAGAGAGAGAGAGAGAGAGAGACATGCCCATAGACATAGATAGAGCCAGACTGATAGAGAAAATTCCTCTATGAAGCTTCCCTCTTCCCAGATGTCTCTACTTTGTATCAAGTTAACAAAACCTAATCACCACACCCTCCATGCCTGCAGAAGAGAGGAGGACATATGCAACTGAGATGTAGTCTCCAGCTGAAAGGCCAGGTGATACAGCCCTTCATGACACACTCACCCTATAAACATGGACTTAGTCTAGCTGCACCAAGGAGAAAGCATGATCATAGATAAAAATAGCTTCACCTGCTGAGGGCAATAGCCAGAGAAGGACCCAGGTGACAGCCTTCATTTGCCAAGAAGAGCTGAGAGGATGAGAGTGTCTGTCTCTCCCAGAGAACTGGCAAGGATCCTACAGCATCTGGCATACCAGCAACACCAGCTCCCCCTCATAATCCACTCCACATTCACCATCCTGCTATTAGGACAAAGCGGCACGCTCTTTCCAGAGAAAAGCTGCTGTCTGTCTCAGCTCCGCCGCTTACTTTTATTGGTAACTTACTATCTATGTGCTTCAGATTCCACAACCGAAAAATGAAAACAATAACTGTGGGAATGATGTTTCCTATCTTAAGCTTGTTTATAATGTAAATAAGCTCACACAGCCAGGTGCTACTCTTGGGACCTTGGCATACAGCCTCAGGATCCTTCCTTGCACTCTACCCAAGATAGTGTATGAATGTGTGTATGCATGTTTTATGTATCAAAAAATCAAAGTGCTGCAAACATTGCTGCTTAACATATTGCTAGCAAGGAGAGTGATTCGTAACACCTGTTTATGATCACATATCTGCTGGTCTAGGTCTAGGGGTCAGAAAGGGCAAGGTTCTCTGATAAGATAATGGTGAGTCTGACTTCTACTTTATGTTGGAGACACTATTTTTCAATAAAGAACAAGCACAGTTCTGAGAGAAATCTGAAGGAACATGTTCTCAGAAGTTCAGGCCACCCTGGGCCATAAAATTAATTCTAAGAGGCAGGCTGTTTTTGAATTCTGGCATATCTATAATGTGATATTAAACACTGCAAATAATCATATCACGAGACTTTTATTAATTTACTTCTTGACACATATGCACCTGCCAAAAGCCTCCTGTTAGGGTGGTTGCTCTATATGGTTGCTAGACTTTTGTTCCCAAATCAACTTCTTCCCTGCATCAAAAACATTGCCTTGAAGTTGGATGCCATTGGGTACAGGTGACAGAATCAACCCCGCAGGCACAAATGCTCTGGCCCAGTCTTTATCTCAGGCTTCAAACAGTTACCAGCACTTCCGTTGCTTCCCTCACTGCCACTAACAGTATGATTTCTTAAGGGAAGCTTCAGTGAATACTTGAAGTGAATACATGAAGCACTGCTGGGCTCACTCCAGGACAGTAGGAATTTAAATAATTCATGAGCGTTATGCCTGCAATTGACAAGGACAAGGCAAATTGCTTAAGAGCCACTTATCCCCCCTATGCCTTTAGATGGTCTCTGGTAACACAGGCAACTGGCAGAGAATTCAGCGATGGAAACAAAAGGAAAACTCCAGAAAAAGTGCAGAACAAATATTTAATGGAGAGTCGAGTCCAAGAAGATGGCAAAGTAATAGGTACCAGGATGATGAAAATAAAGGACGTACTGCACTTTTTTTTTAGCCTGATTTGGAAATGGCCTACTTCCTCTGATTTGAGAACTGTCTTAGTTTGTCTTCAATTGCTGTGAGAAACCCTATTAGCAAAACCAACTTAGGGAGGAAAGAATTTATTTCACATTCGGCTTGGATCTCGTCATGGAGGGAAGACAAGGTAGGAACCTGGAGCATGGGCCATGGAGGAACAATGCTTACTGGCTTGCTCCCCAGCCTGTAGGCAACCTGCTTTCTTATACAACACAGGACCACCTCCCCAGGGGTGGCACTGCCCATGGTAGGCTGGGTCCTCCCACATCACTCAGTAATCAACAAAATGCCCCACAGGCATGACCACAAACCGGTCCAACAGAGGCAATTCTCCAATTGAGGCTCCCTCTACCAGGGTGTGTCAAGTTGACAACTGAAACTATCCAGCACAAGAACCAAGCCATCTCCATCATTGGAGTGTATGCTAAACAGAGAATGATTTTCTCCACGTAGAAGCCATAAGGATTTTTCAGTGCTGCTGACATCATGGGAACAGGCCAGTGCTTGATGCTATGGGATGATGAAGATTTTAGAGATTCATCTAATGCAGTTGGAAAGTGTTACATACACAGATAAGGACATGCAACCACACTGGGTCCATGCAGAAGACAAGAGTGGTTACAGTGACCCTTGTCTCCTTAAAAATGCATCATTAAAAAAATATAGCTTGAAGTCTGGTAGAACAATTGTTCTACCAGTATTGTAAACCCTGTATTGTATTTTCCACTCATGGTTGCTTTAGCTCTTCAGGGTCTTTTGTTTTTCCATATGAATTTAAGGATTTTTTTTCCAAGTCTGTGAAGAAGCTCATGGGGATTTTCATTGGAATTGCATTGAATCTGTATATCAATTTGGGTAAAATGGACATTTTTACTATATTAATTTTTCCAATCCATGAGCATGGGAGATCGTTCCATCTTTTTTTTTTTTTATTTATTTCTGTATGTGCATGAATGTACTGTCTGCATGCAGGTTTGTGCACCCGTGTCGTGCAATGCCGCGGAGGTCAGAAGAGGGTGTTGGATTCCCCTGGAACTGGAGTTCTCCTGGAATTGGAGTTACGGACAGTTCTTAGCCATCATGTGGGTGCTAGGGATCAAATCCGGGTCCTCTGTAAGAGCTGTAAGCGCTCTTAACTGCTAGGCCATCTCTCCAGCCCAATTGTTCCATCTTTTAATGTCATTTTCAATCTCCTTCTTCAGGGGTTTAAAATTTTTGTTATGAAGATCGTTGGTATCTTTGGTTAGGTTTGTTTCCAGGTATTTTTTTTTTGAGGGTATTGTGAGTGGGAAGGTCTTCCTTCTCCACTTGTTTATTGTTGGTGTAAAGAAAGGCTACTGATTTTTCCAGGTTAATTTTGTATCCTGCCACTTTACTGAAACTCCCAACCGTTTCTAGAAGTTTTCTGGTGGAGTTTTTAGCATCCCTTAGGTAAACTATCATATCATCTGCAAAAAGGGATAACTTAACTTCTTCTTTTCCAATTAGTACTCCTTTAATTTCCTTCTCTTGTCTTATTGCCCTAGTAAGTGTTTCAAGCACTATGTTAAAAAATAAAATGAAATGAAAAATTAAAAATGCATCATATTGCCAGGTATGGTGATGTACACCTTTAATCCCAGCACTTGGGAGGCAGAAGCAGGTGGATCTCTGTGAGATCAAGGCCAGCCTGATCTACATAGTGCGTTCCAGGCCAGCTAAGGCTACAGGGAAACCCTGTCTAAAAAAGACAAAAATAAGATGCATCATATTGACATAGTAATGAAAATGAGTTTGTCTCAAAGGGCCAGCATGCTGCATAAGCCAGATAACCTATTTGGGCTGATAAAGTCATGAACCCATTGCCTATGTTTTTGGGTGTGTGTGTGTGTGTGTGTGTGTGTGTGTGTGTGAGAGAGAGAGAGAGAGAGAGAGAGAGAGAGAGAGAGAGAGAGAGAGAGGGAGAGGTGGAGGTGTGGAGGCCAGAGTTAAGTAGCCAGTGGTAGGTGCTGGGTGTCTTCCTGAGTTGCTCTCCACCTTATTTTTTGAGGCAGGATCCCTCATTGAACCTTGAACTCACTGGTTTGTCTAGACTAGCAAGCCCACTCGCTGCGCCTAGCCCCATGTCTCCCCCTTCCCAGCTCTGGGATCATGGGCATGCACCTCCATGCCTGTTTTTTCATGTGGGTTTTTACATGGGTGCTAGAGACCCAAACTCAGGTCCTCATGCATGCTAAGCCATCTTAACACCGACTGAGCCATCTCCCCAAACCCCATTGTCTATACAAATGAAACTATTGTGTTTATTTCCAAAGCACACGTTTTCCCATCTCCAAGCATAGTTTATCCGCCTCCCTCTACCTAAAGCTCTTTCCTTCCATTTTCATCAAACACCTCTCCTTCCTTCAAAGTCTATACCAAGTGTCATCTTTTAATAACAGCTTTTCTGGGACCATCTTTTCCAGAGTCCTTGCAACCATTCTGTGTAGATTCTAATAACAACTGTTTTTGAATCTTTGCAGTGGTAATAATTACCCCCTGCCTTGCCTCAAGTTATTTTATTCATTCTCCAACTCTCATTTTCCCACCAGCCATTGGAACTGTGACTCAATTCCCTTTATAGCTCCTGTAATACCTGGCGTTGCACCTGCATTTGAAGATGCTCAATAAAGGTAGCTGAATTTATCAATAACACATTCCCTCTGACCCTTCAGGACTTGCTATTCATCTTTGTGTTGTTCCTGTGCTTCCCCCTCCCACACCTGCTCACAGCTGCTCACAGCAGTCAACATGAAGTAACCTCATATATCCCTTGAAAATGCCAGGAGATCAGAGGTTAGAAACTTGATGCTTTGTTTGCAAAAGGTTGCCACCTCTCTGTCTCCCTAGGAGTTATGAGATTCGAGATCTCAAAAGCGCTTTCTCCAATATTTGAGTCTGGGGTTAAGTGAAATCCCTAAGGTCACATATCAAGTAAAGGCAGACATGGGACTAAAAATCTAAGGTAAGGATGAGCTCTTTTGTCAATCAGTCATTATAGGTAATGTTAGAATATTTTTTTCTTTGGGAGTCTTGAAGCTGACTTGTTCTAGAAATGAGACTTTCAAAACTAAAAGCCTGCAATATTCACTTGCCAAAACGATAATGTTTATGAGGAAACTAGATTTCACGTATATATTTATTTATTTAAACATCTGGCACTCTACCTACAGTGATGCAAAGTTTCAATGAGTGGGTCAGATTTTGATACAGCGGTGCCCAGACCCCTCACAACCAAACTCCTCAGGTTCCATTAGTGCCGTGATGACATCCCAAGAAAAATGAAGTTCAAGAAGAAACGTTTTGCTGATTTTATTCTCTGTAGAACTCAACCACAAACCAAAGTCATAGATGAATAATGCTTCAAATGAAGTGAAAATAATGAATCAATAACATGACTGCAAAGCCTGGGAAATGCATCCGAGTTCTGAAAAATCTTCACAGAAGCTTTTCTTCCAGGGAACCATCTCAGCATCCAAATGCATTTATTATGGGCTCACAGCAATTTCTGTGGAGGAGAAACTAAGCAAGACCTTCTGGCTCACTTCCATTTTTCATGTGCTTGGCTATGCTTTCATATTCCTCAGCTCAAGTACAGCTAAAAGTGTGTCTTTATTGGGCGAAATTAAGAGATTTTTTTATACCCTATGATTTGTTGATTTTATAACATCCCTAACCAACAAAGTTATAATATACTCTGGGACATTTATGTATCGAGTCAGGCTTCTTTGTGACACTGTGTCACCTCAAGGTGTTTGCTGTGCAGGTGAGCATGACACAGGTCTATCCCACATTTCTTTCATCTTGTGGGGTTCAATACCGAAAGCCTGGCAATTGTACTTGGTTTTAATACAAGCCATTGAAACTTCTTAACGCAAGCTCCCACCAGCCTACACAGCCAAAGAGAAGTGAAAGCTTGTGCTATTGTGTGCCAAATTCAGAAGCCTGAATTCACAAAGTCAAGGAAATTCAGATAAAAGGGAGTTTATCTTTTCAGGTCTCTTTAGATAATGAGAGGTCATACAAACACCCTTCTAGTTTTGGAATAGATGAACTCTGTTGATGAAATTATATAACACTCCTCAAACAGCATGAGAAGATGTCAATCCTAGATGAAACAGGTATCATCTTCTTCGAGGCAGTCATCTTGGGATATGTATTGTAACCAGGCTGCTTTTGTCCTAAAAATGTCATCTTTTCAATTTGGTTTCAGAGACATATCCTGTCACAACCTTGATCCTTTTTAAGATAGGCTTGATTCTTACCTGGGGAAGGGGAGACTGTGACTGGCAGAAGCTAAAGTAGCCCCCATGACCTTTGCCCCCTGGTGCTCGTGTCCTTGGGTGATGTCTTCCCCTTGATGATGGGTGGGGTCTGAGGCTTGTTCTTGAGACAAGACAGTACAGAAAGATGATGAGAATGGATGTATGTGACCATGTGTATCTGATCAGGCTATGAAAGCCAACCATCTCTCTGGCTCACTGGCTTTGAGGAGCAAGCAGCCACCCATCCTAGGGCAAGGAGCTGAAGGCAGCCAGCAGCTCTCAGGCCATGCTTGAGAAAATCAAGTCCTCAGTTAGTAGGCTTCAAAAGTCAGAACAATGCTGCCAACAACTACACCAGCTCTGAGGTAAATACTCCCCAACTGGGCATTCAACTGAGACCTCCCCCATAACTTTAAGGAGGACCTAAGCCAAACAGAGACTCCCACAGGAACCAAGAAGTACGCATGTGTTGTTTTCAATTGCTGTTCATGCAGCGAATTTATCAGGCAGCAAGACATAACTAATACCAAACTTTACTCATTCTAATCTAGGTCAAGTCCATGTGATTTTTAATACTATAGGAAATATGTTTTTACCTAAGATACCAATTTCAAATACTGTCTTTTTGTCTCTTTTTTCTTCTTTTGATTAAATGATTTTTAATTCATGTGTATGAGTGTTTAGCCTGGATCGCTATGTGTACCTGTGTCGTGCAATGCCCATAGAGGCCAGAAGAAGGCATCATATCCCTTGCAACTGGAGTTACAGATGGTTTTTAGCCACCATATGGGTGCTGAGAACCAAACCTAGATTTTTCTGCAAGAGCAGCCAGTGCTCTTAACCATTGAGCCAACAGCAGTTGTCTTTTATTTAATTTTGTTTTCCCATCTGTTCACCTCTAATAAATTCAAGAATTGAAGGTATACCCTTGAAAGAGACTGTGGGTTTATTTATCCCTGTCTGTCTTTCTTTGTCTCTTTCCATCACTCTTTGTCTGTCTTTCTGGCAGGAACTGAAGGCTATGGGTACAACCGAATGGTAAAGCACTTGCCTAGCATGCAAAAGATTCCAGATTAGATCCCCATCATTAAAAAAAAAATACTCTTTCAACAAGCACCAGCCAGACACGGTGGCCTATGCCTATAATCTCAGTACTGTGATGGTGGAGACAGAAGCTCAAGATCACCCTCAGCTACATAGGGAGTTTGAAGTCAACCTAGGCTACATGTCTCAAACCTGTCCCAAAACTTAAAAAAAAAAAAAAACACTACTGAGCCTGTTTAATATACAGATGAAGAGGCTGGGGCTTTAAGAGTTTAAAAAAGTCAGTTGTTCAGGGCTGGAGGGGTGGCTGTCTTGCAGAGAACCTGGGTTCTGTTCCTAGCACCCACATGGAAGTTAACAAACATTCTTAACTCCAGTTCCAGAGGAATCTGTCTCTCTCTTGTGGCATGTTCACATACATGTAGGCAAAACGCTCATACACATAAAGATAAATAAATCAAAGAAAACTTTTTAAAAATAGTGATTTCACATGATGATGACTGAGTGGAAACCAAAGTCCCAGGTGCCCTCATCTCGTGCTCCTTCTAGGTTGTCACTCTTCAGTCCCCTAGCTGCCCATGCTGAATGGCAAAATGGCAACATCCAGGAGAAGCTCTAAAAGCTTTGTGAGTGAAGAAGTGTGAACACACTCATAGGTTCCACTGTGAAAGGCAACACTTCTCTCTAAGCAGTAGCTGGATGCTCATTCAATTATAATTGTATTACTGCCATGCCTCATAGGCAGATACAAAACTAAGATGCTGTGAATATAAGGTGCATAAACTCTGTGAAACTCTATTTCCTAACCTACAAAAGAAAGAGTGTTACAGAAAGATCAATACCTCCTGAAGTATATTCCACAGAACACTGTCCCTCTGAGACATTAAAACGTGTCCAGGGGGAGGAGGACTTCACAGAATCAAACAATTTCACATCGTCTGCAGCCCTCCGGGAGGTTCATCATCCGCATCAACACATTAGAGGCTCTGAGAAGTCCTGTACCAGATAGCTGTATGAAGTTGTACCGAATCTAGCAGCTTCCAAACTTTTTAACTACATACACAATCTTTATCTGGGAACACTTATTAATGTCTGTTAGGGCTTTAATTTCTACTTGGGAAATTCTATGAATTTACCTCAAGGTTAATTTTCATTTCACAGGAGTCTTAAAATTAAATTTGACCTATAAAGTAAGTTAGAAGTAGCTTGTTTAAATTATGCAGAACGTCGAATTGCATGTCTCCAAGAACACACATTTTCTCTGTATTTCTAATCCATCAATTTTAGCTATTATCTACTCATTCTTCTCAAGCCACCTTGAGTAGCTGATTTTGATGAATCTGAATATAAAATAACATTTTCAGATAATCAGCCCACTTCCAGAACACCTCTTCTTGGTTGTTATGTGGACCAGCTTGCTTCATGCAACCCACATTCACTACGAAGGAAGAGAAAAGGGCAAATGCATTACATTTCCATTACACGCGTCCTCTCTGAAGTTCTCCCATGTTGTTTCCTTATTTCAGCTAAATAACCATGTTCAAAGGGTATATTAATCCCATTGACCTTTGCAGAGCTGTGTGGAGGGATCTTGACGTTTTCATTTTTCTGTTTTTCCATGTTAACATTTTCGGTGGGATTTCCTGAAGTCAGTTTTGTGGTCTGTAAAGAAGAGACGATAGTCCCTGACTAAATCCCAGGAGTCTGTGAGGACTGGATGGATCCACCACTTCCCAGACTCGGATCAATTATCACTCAGAGTGTGCTGCCTTGTTCTGGGGTGATGCTGGATGGGACCTGCAGATTTTCCTGCAAAGGACAGACAGTTTATCATTCTTTCCGCACAAGTACATTCACTGAGTACACTGTTGTGCCTGAAATCGCAGTGGTGAAAATTGATGATGATGCACCTATGGATAAGGTTTGTCTCCTAAGCTGTGGAGTTCCTACTGGCTATGGAGCCACTGTTAATTCAGCCAAGGTCACCCCTGGCTCTACCTGTGTGGTTGTTGGACTCAGAGGGGTTGGCTCAGCTGTGGTCCTAGGCTGCACAGCCTCTGATGCTTCAAGAATCATCGGGGTTGACATCAATGTGAAGAAGTTTCCCCTGGCAAGAGACTTAGGAGTCACTGATTGTCTCAGTCCTAACAAGCAAGAAGCCTGTCCATGAGGTGGTGATGGAAATGACGGGTGTTGGTGTTGACTTTGCCTTTGAAGTCATTGGACGTGCTGAAACTACGCTGGCCGCTTGGAACTCCTGCAACAACAGCCATGGCGTCTGTCTGATTGTCCTGCTGGCTCCAGCAGATTCACAGCTTTGTCTTGAGGCACCAAAGATTCTCTCTGGAAAAACTCTGAGGGGCTTGTGTCTTGGAGATTATAAAACCAGGGACTGTATTCCCCAACTAGTGACTGATTACCTCCAAGATAAAATTAATATAGATCCATTAATAACTCACCAGCTGCCTTTTAACCAACTCCACAAAGCCTTGAGGTTGTATCATACTGGGAAAACCATCCGTTGTGTCCTGTTCTTCTGAGATCTCAGTGCTTAAAAGACCCTGTCTCAAATATGGTAGGAGGTGAAGACCAACCAACACACGGGTTCTCCTCTGAGCTCCACACGTGGCAGGGGCATGTACACAGCTGCCCTCACAACAAAGGCATTGTTGAGGACTTCCTTCCTCTCTGGTTTCACCTCCTGTTGATTCCTGGGTAGTGAGAGAAGCATCAAAAGTGGGAATGGAACGTAGTCGTAATCAGCACAAAGTGAGAAAAGCTCCTCTTGAATGTACTGATAATAAAATAATTTGAAAAAAAAAAAAAAAGAAGAGATGATAAGGAGAAGCTTAATGATTCAGTTCATTTTCCTTTATCAAGCCACTGCCCACGCAGCCAGCTCATTAGGACCAAATATAACAAAAGCCTTTAGGAAAATTGTGGGGGCTGCTTTCAAGCAGTTCTGATCTGTGACTCATCTTGACTCCAGCTCCAATTTCAGACAATTTAGAGTGGGTGTTTGTTTGGGGTTTTCTTGGTCTTTGTTTTTGTATTTGAGAAAGGGTCTCATGTCTCAAACTCATTGTGTAGCCAAGGATGGCTTTGAGTTCATGAGCCTCCCACCTCCACCTCTCAAGTGCTGGGGTTGCAGGTATGCAGCACTGTGTTCAGCTTTATAAGAGCTTCGCCTCACAGAGTTGTCGAGGGGAGCAGAGGGGGAGGCTTAACTTAGAATGTCAGGATGAATTTAAATCTTCATTGAATTCTGAGTTTAAGCTCAGGAGTCAAAGAAGAATGACTGGTGCATTGTAGACCCTTGGTCAAGGGACTCATCCCTCAGAAAGCACTAACGTGGCTTTCATTTTGTGCAAGGCACTTCTCATATACCAGGAAATGAAACGGATTGAGCCACCAGCCCCCATGAGGCTCACACTCTAGTGGGAGATAGGTGGGGGGTTGTGGGGCTGGAAAGATGGCTCAGTGGTTAAGAGCACCAACTGTTCTTGCAGAGGATCTGGGTTCAATTCCTAGCACCCACATGGTGGCTAAGAACCATCTTTAAGCTGGGCATGGTGGTGCACACCTTTAATCCTAGCACTCTGGAGGCAGAGGCAGGTGGATCTCTGTGAGTTCCAGGCCAGCCTGAGTTCCAGGCCAGCTGAGGCTACATGGAGACCCTGTCTCAAAAACACACACACACACACACACACACACACACACACACAAAGAAGACACTTTGCAGGGCCACACTCCTCCGGCCTGTCATAATTAAGTTAAACCCTCCTTTAAAACTCCACATAGTTAAGTGAGTGGTCTCTCCACTGCAACTTTTCAACAATTTTGAGGGGGACCCCCAGACCCGAACATCTTGGGGCCTTGTCCAGGATCCCCGAAGATCACTGGAGGGACTAGAGACATCTCATTCAGCTGGCCATGTCTTTCAACAACTACCTAAGGGAAAACTCACATGGTGACTATCAAAATTTCCTGGAAAGCAGATTCTGAGTCCAGACACCATGGACAAATGAACAAAAGGAGAAGCCTAATAATGAATGCTTCGGAACACCTCACTGAGAAATTCTAATGGGCTTTAAGTTGGACATTTAATTCACCCTGTTCCTCTCCTGGTTCCCTGCCTAGAAAATGTACCTTCACAGGCATGGGTCAAGGATTTTGTTCTCTCTGTAAATATACTTTTGGGGGTCTTTTAGATAGATCCACTGAGCAACAGTACCCCAGTCACCACCTCCTATGCCCCTTTCCAGCATGTAAGATATCAGAGTGATGGGTGCCCCGATTCCCTCTTTGCAATTGGGGTAACCACTTCAGACAGTAATGTGATAAAAGTAGGAGTTAAAAATTGGCTAGGCAGTTTAGGGTCAAGACCCACCAAAAAGCCAGTTTCTTTCTCAACTTAGAGCTGAAGACTTCTTGGATCTACCAGTAAACTTATCCTTCTGGTTGCTCTGACTTGTGGCCCATGCATCCTTAACTCACAGATTTATTAACCAGTGGGTAAATTCTATCAAACTCATGGTGCTAAGGACCCAATGCAACCCCCTCCCTAGTGTAGATCATTCCATCTTAGAAACACCAACTGTGGTTGACTCTTATGAACTTCCTTCAAGGGTTTGAAGACCCCACAATGAGATGGGGAAAAGAAATAGAGGATTATCGAGATAGAGGATTATACAAACTCAGGGATAGTGTTCTCAGATACCATTAAGCCATTTTTCCTTAGTTATTCTAGGAATGATTGGTTTGCTTGCTTTGCACAGTTCCCCTTGATTGGTAACTTTAACTGTGGTGATAAACTCTGATTGGCTGGTGTACTTGATTGGTAACTTTAATTGTGATGCTAAACTCTGATTGGCTGTTGTACTTATAAATTATCCTGTAACCCACACCTTGGGGCCACACACTCCTCCCAAGTTGAGTGGTGGCCCAGTGTTGTAATTAAATTAAACCCTCCTTTAAAACTAAAAAAAATAATAATAAAAAAAATTTAGGGGGCTGGAGAGATGGCCTAGCGGTTGAGAGCGCCGACCGCTCTTGCGGAGGACCCGGGTTCGATCCCCAGCACCCACATGGCGGCCGAGAGCCATCTGAAACTCCAGTTCCAGGAGAACTCCAGTTCCAGGGGAATCCGAGACCCTCTTCTGACCTCGGCGGCATTGCACGACATGGGTGCACAGACCTGCATGCAGACAGTACATTGATACACATACCGAAATAAATAAAATTTAAAAAAAAATTTAAAAAAAAAATTTAAAAAGACACTTTGGAAAGTTCAAGTTGGNCTGATACTGTCAGTAAGTCACACACATGAAATGTGGTTGCTGTTTGTGACAAATCCCTTTGTGTTACCTTTTCAGTCAGGTGAATTCAGCTCAGGGATTCAGGATGGGTCAGACATTTGAAGTAATCATACTTTTGGCAAAGGATTAGAAGCAGTATGTGTGAAATTTGAATGTTTCTTGCATTGGATAAATAACAAAAGGATTGTTTGAAGAATCTATGGAGTCATAAAACTGCTTTATGTGTATATATATATAACTATGTATATATATATATATAACTATGTATATATATATATATATTGAAGCAATACAAGTTAGAGAGAATAACAACAAAAGAACTGGAAAAAACTCTGGAAAGACTCAGAAAAAGATGCAAGACATGTATGGTAGAGTGCAGGGACTCAGGTGGGGTGGGGGGTCATGGAAAGGGAAATGACTCTAAATTTGATTGAAAATGATGTATGATTTATGGAAAAAGTTTAATAATAATAAAAAAATAAATTAAAATAAATAAGTAAGTAGAGTCTCTTTAATACCCTTTTCAATATAAATTAACATCCCTAATTCACTTTGGTGACAAGCAGTTGTGTCCAACATTTTGACACTGCAATACAACTTTGTCATCAATAAAGTTCACAACTAAAAAACATACAATTAGGTTACAAAAAAATGACAAAAAAATCATATTTTAAGTATGTTTATGGATTTTTTAAAAAAATATTTTATTTATTATTTTTATTTGATGTATATGAGTGTATTGCCTGCATGTATATAAGTGCACCCATGTCATGCAATGCTCTCAGAAGAGGGTGTTGGATCCCATGGAACTGGTGTTGTGAATGGTTGTTAGCCACCATGTGGGTGCTAGGAACTGAACCCAGGACCTCTGCAAGAGCAGGCAGGGATCTTAACCACTGAGCCATCTCTCCAGTCCCCATACATTTATGATTTTATATTGAGCCACATCCATAGCTATCCTTGACCACATGTGACCCACAGGTCAGGGGCTGGACATGCTCACTGGAGGTTTGTTTGGGTCAGTTGGATAGTTACTTTGGATTGGTTTTTTGAGACAATGATTCACTACATATCCCAGATCAGCCTCAATCTAGAGTCCTACTGCCTCAGCCTGTACCGCTATACCCAACAGCAATCTAGTTCTAGGTGAATATAAATATTTTCAATTACATCCCATATTTAAGAGAGACCCAATCTGTGTTTGGGCCCTAAGCCAAAATGTCTGTGCTCAGAATTGTGTCTAGTAATTCTCACAAAATCAGTGTTGTGATTATCACTCTTT
Source organism: Rhizomys pruinosus (assembly GCA_009823505.1). Taxonomy (NCBI): domain Eukaryota; kingdom Metazoa; phylum Chordata; class Mammalia; order Rodentia; family Spalacidae; genus Rhizomys; species Rhizomys pruinosus. The sequence goes on along the minus strand of VZQC01009066.1, from coordinate 76,668 downwards.
TTGAGGTGAAGAAAATCCGGTTCCAAAAGACTGAGTGACTTACCCAAAGTCACACAGCTGAAAGGAAGGAACACTCGAAGGCAAGCTTAAATTTATCTGATCCTCAAGCCCAAGCTCCTCCCCCTACACTGCAGTGCCCATGAAACTGGAGGCAAAGGACTTATGGGGCCCAGAGGGTCACTTTGTCCTGTGGCTTCAGCTTCCTTGTATTCAATTCTCAACTACAGGCCCTGGTATCCCAGCCTGGAAGATGGCGAGAGGTCTTCAGGCCATGATGCTCTCAGAAGCCCAGGACTGTGGGTAAAACCTGGCCAGGAGAGGCTCCGAAGAACCGGGCAGGAGGAGGTTCAGAGGACAGCTGTCTATCTGGTGAGTGAGCGGGTTTGGGATGAAGAGAAGTGTTCATGGAGACACACACTAGTGTGCTTCTTGTTTGACTCAGTGGTCTCCTTGGAAAAAAGATCCAGACTGCTAGAAGCAGCAGATAGATAGCCATGCATTCAGCAACACACATCCATTTTTTAAATATGAACAGAAACAGAATGTGGTCTATAGCAGGCCATTTATTTAGTTTAGAAAATCTGTAATAAAAAAACAGGAAAGATCTGTTTTACAAGAACTCATACAAATGGAAAAATACACCTCCTACATTAGAATGATTGCCATGAAGAGGAAGAAAAGATGGGGGGCAAAAGGGGAGCTAGGAGGCGCTTGCCTTATTTTTACTTCAGTTGTTGTACAGGAAAAAGGACTGCATGTGCTAGCCAAACCCTGGAAGGCGACGCAGAAGACCAACCAGAGAAGCCTAACAGGCATTGCTCAGACACGTGCAGAAGCACTCAGCCCACATGCAGATAGCAGCTCCAGCCCCACTGCGGCAGCACCCTCCTAACTGCACTTGGGAAGTTTATTTGCAGAGTAAGTCCTTTAATTTGTCCCCAATTCAACATCCTCCATGCCTCCCCGTCTTACTCAGTGTAAATGCTGAGCGTCCCTCCCCATGCACTGTGCTCCCATTCCCCACCAAACCTCAGGCCCCACCACCCTGTTGATAGCATGCTCTCTGCCTACACAACTAGCCTCATGAGCACACTGGGCCCACTTCTGCCTCTGGGCCTTTGCACTTACTATGTTTATTGGTGGAATGTTTTTCCTTCAGTTATTCCACTGAAAAGTTGTTCGGTAGTGAGACTTTCCTGATCACACCAACTAAAGTGCTTTATATCCCTGACACTCTTTCAACTTTCTTTATCACTTATCCATGGTATTCTTTCATTTTACTTCACTTCTGTTCTCACACTCTCCTGTGTTGAAAGCAAGCTTTAACAGCGCAAGGACTTCTATCTACTGCACTTACTGCTGTCTCTCCAATATTAAGCAATACTGGAGCATGGAATATGTGTCATACTCAATAAAAGTGTCTGAGGGGCGGGAGAGGCGGCTCTGTCAGCTGAGTGCTGTGCATGCATAGGACTTGTGTTCGAGCCCTGTCTCGTGAAAAGCTGGACATGGTGGTGCACTTGTCAAAGCACTGGGAGGCTAAGGTGGGAGGGCCCCTGAGGGCTGCTGGCCAGCCAGCCTAACCTAGTCAGCGAGCCCTGGGCCCTGTGAAAGTCCCCGTCCTGAAAGCAAACTGAGGGAGGGCACTCGAATTGACCTCTGACCTCCACACGCAACATGAATGCATACAGGGAGGGTACTCGAATTGACCTCTGGCCTCCACACACAACATGAATGCATACAGGGAGGGCCCTCGAACTTGACCTCTGGCCTCCACACGCAACATGAATGCATACAGGGCGGGCACTTGAACTTGACCTCTGGCCTCCACATGCAACATGAATGCATACAGGGAGGGCACTCGAACTTGACCTCTGGCCTCCACATGCAACATGAATGCATACAGGGAGGGCACTCGAACTTGACCTCTGGCCTCCACATGCAACATGAATGCAAACACACACAATAATATTTAAATTTCTTTTGTCTATAGATGAAATGAGCTATCTGATGAGATAGTGAGCACTCTGCCCCTGAAGGGACCCAAGCTAACCATAATAGTAGAGCTCTTAAATGAGGCCCAGGAAGGTCAGCAAAGAAACCAAGATCCTAAGTCCAGTCTCCTGTGCATGGTAAACGGAATACTGGTAGATTGGGTTTGGAAAGAACAAAATTTTGTTTGACTTTCATTTCCAATGTGAAAGTCTTTTAAAACCCCATGAGTCTATTTGGAAACATTTTTCTCTTGAATACGAAAAAAAATTAAAAAGCAGCATACATATAATTGCAAATGAGAAATTTCAGGACAAGCTAGTGCCATCAAATAACTGTATTATCTGGAAAAAATTCATCATCTCATGTAATTTAAATTCTTGCCCTTTGCCCTTGTGTGTATATTTTTGCATTAAAAAGTCGGCTTAAAATTAGTTCAATTCTTCCCTCTAGGGTAGATTTTAAAACAAAAACATGGGTGCATTGTAAAGAGGAGGAATGGCTAGGCTTCCATTAAGTCTCTGGATTTATGTGTGGTAGGAAGGATGAAAATATCCAGGGAAAGACCAAAAGAGAGGAGTGTGCGATCTAGGCCAGTGCAAGTTAGTGATTCGGGGCAAGAAAACAGTGATTTGGGTGGGGGCATCCGTTTGCTTTTTTTTTTTTTTTTTTTGGTCTTTTTTTTTTTTTGAAACAGGGTCTCCCTGTAGCCCCAACTGTCCTGGAACTCACTCTGTAGACCTGGCTGGCCTTGAACTCACAAAGATCCGCCTGCCTCTGCCTCCCAAGTGCTAGGATTAAAGGCATGTGCCACTACGCCCAAGGGATAGCACGGCCGTTAAAGGCTAAGGCTAACAACCAAAACGTTAAAGGTTCAATTCCCTTTGCTTTTTCACAGTAATAAGAGAACCGCTGGAGCCGAGGACGGACACTGAATGTTACCACCATTCGGTGTGGACCATGGTGAGCTTCTGGACTGGAAATGGGGCTCTGGGCTATGTGAGCAGCCTGGAGTCCTCAGATCACTGGATGGGAGGTAGCAGCGGTTACTCCTGCTAGCATTCTGGTCACTAGAACTAGCATTCCAGGGCGGTGTGGGACGGTTCAGAGCAGAGGTCCAGGAGGTGACAGTCTGGAGTACGGAAGATGGGAGCATCCGAAGAGGACTCTTTGGTGAGAGGTGGGCTCCTCTCAGCTCTGGCATTTTCAGATTGAGACTTGTCACTCACTGTCTTCCGTTTTCCAATATGGTGTGCATGCTGGTGCACCGCGGCTGAGCCAGGGACGAGAGAAAGCAGCTGGCACTTAGCATTTCTCCAGCTGGTTGGTTCCCTGGGGGAGGGGGGGGGCGGTCGGAGACATTTTAAGGGAATCCCCTAAAATGGGTTGGGCCGAATGGTGCTCTAAATGATAACAGAATAGGCTGAATCTACACTGAATGTTGAATTGCATAAGGAAAGCAGGAACAAGGAATCAGGGAGGGAGGTCAGCCGGCCTACAAGCCTGGCCAAGCCACTAGGATAGCTAGCTGTCTGTGGCTTGTGTGAAGCTCCTTCCCTCCCTTCTAGGATACCCCATAGTGTACAGCACACACCACACATGACCTCAGGGGAATTCAACAGGCCCAGTGTTTTGGAACCACTCTGACTTGTCAGTCTCATGTCCCTGTCCCAGAACCCTCACATTGTTCAATACTTAGAAAGCAATTCTTTGAGCCAGGCGTGGTGGCACATGCCTTTCCACCCAGCAGAGGCACGTGAATTTCTGTGAGATGGAGGCCAGCCTGGTCTACATAGCCAGTTCCTGGCCAGCTAGGGCTACAGGGAGAGCCCATCTCAAAAAGACATAAATATTTTAATTAATTAATTAATTAATTAGCAATTTTCAGGAAATGCAAAATCAAAATGTTGCAACAAATCCTACTTTTCTATTGAGAAACATGATTCTCTGAATGTATTTGTAAGCAGTTTTTCTTCAAAGGGGAATTAGCAAAAGGAGACAAGAAATTCTGGAAACCAGTATGAGGTTAGGACAAAAAGTCTGAGTCCCCAGAAAAAGCACAGAGGCTCAGGTGCTCAAGTCAGGTGCAGAAGGAACCCAGCCTCTGTCCCGACCATGGCTGGCAGTCTCCTGCTGCAGGCCTTTGATCCACCAGAGTGTGAACAATACACCCAGGAGAGAGGCCCTGGCTAAAGCAGACACTACCTGCAGTTTGGATAGGGCTTGAGTGTGTCCACAAGGCTTCGGGGGTTGAAATGTAATCCCCACTGTGAGATAGTAAGAGGTTAGAAACTTGAGCTGAGTACCGTGTTTAGGGTTGGGGCCTTTCAGAGGTGATTAGAATTAGTTAAATCTGTCGGGGTAGAGCCTACCATTGACTCCTGGTGGCCTTATAAACTCGCACTTTGCTCTTTACTGTTTCCCATTTCTCTCTCTCTCTCTCTCTCTCTCTCTCTCTCTCTCTCTCTCTCTCTCTCTCTCTCTCCACCTTGGGGCTCAGTCAATAAGAAGACCATCACCACAGGTGACTCTTGACCTTTTACCTCCAGAACCATGAGCCAAACTAAACCTCCTTTCTTTATAACTCACCCAGTCTAGGTTAATGTGCTATTGGCAACAGAAAACAGACTCCTACACCCCTTGTGGATAACTTAGCAAGTCTCCCTAACTTTAAAGGATTTGAATATTAGCAATCATAAAACAAAGACTTGGTGCAGAGCATGGGAGAGAAATTACTCAAGTGGCATTCATTATTGCCATTATTAATCATAATAATTTTAAGATTGCCCTTCCTGTCCACTCAAGTGGATTCTTTCTCACACTTACCTTTTCTTCTATACCTCAATAAGGAGGAAGTTACATACTCAGATCCCTGAAGGGTTTTCTTCTCCTGTTACTGCACTGGGTCATCCTGGTTTAATCAGCCCTTTAAAGAATCACCTGCCATTCTTCTGGCTGACATTTTAATCAGGTTTTCCCAAGAATCCCAAAGGAGAGGAGAAATGGAATTGCAATGAAAAAAATCCACTCTTCTCTGCGTGCCAGTAAATTATAACTCCGCAGCTGCCTCAGAAAAAGAACAAAAGACACATGGCGGAACATTTTTCTGGCTGAGAAAATTGACAAAGCAGCAGAACCAGATTCTTTGCGGTATTGATGGGGAGTGGGGTGGGCGGGGGCAGGGAACCGGTGCCGTAGCTCTTGGAATGGCGTCCTGGGCTACTGGAGCTCAACAGTAACAGCATCCACAGGACACTTTTGGACAGGAGCAAAGTGCCTACCTCCCAAGTCCCCTAACAAAGATAGAAGGAGGTGCACCTGAATGCCCCAAGTCAAAAATTCTATTCAAATAACACATTTAGGGTTGTATGCTCAGATGACACATAGCACCCTGTGCCCACAGTGGGGGTATTTTGAAAACTCTTTCTAATCCCTTGGTAGGTCTCCCCTGCAACATCTTTGACTTTTCCTAAAGATCTCTTTAGAACAGAGTCTGTTCTCAGAATGAGTCAACCTAGGAGACTGAGCCTAGCGTGTCTCTATCCTGTGTCCTTGGCCAGTTTAATCAGCCTCTGGGGAGCCCACAGTCATCTTCTCTGTAAAGCAGATACCAATTGGACCTTCTAGTCAGGCTCTGTGGGATGAAGCAGAGAACCGGGTGTGAAGTGCTGGGCCCACTGCCTGCTTCATAAAATATGCTGAATATATATTGGTAATGAGAAGCAGGAGGAGAAGTGGGAGGAGACAGCGAGGAGGAAGGAAGTGAGACTGATTGCGACTCCCAGTCCTGCCAGCATCCAGCCTCCTCCCACTCCCCACAGATTGGAGCTAGAAACTGGAATTGATGAATAATGATTGCTATGTACACTATCAGGATGCTAGAGCCTCCATAATAAAATCTATGAACTAGAAGTCTCCAACAGCAATTGTAGCCCCAATTGTAGCCATGGATCCTAGGTCAAGGGTGGCTCCTCCTAAAGCCTATGAGGGAACATTGGGTCTATGCCTCTTCACTATCTTCTTTTTTTTTTTTAATTTAATTTTTATTGATGCTTTGTGCATTTCGTACATTATTTTCCAATTCAGATCAGGCATATTTCCCTTTCCCTTCCCCCCCACCCCCACCCCATCCCAGATCATGTATTCTGCCATAACTGTCCTGCATCTTTCTCTGTTTTTTTTTATTTGTTTGTTTGTTTTTCATTTTTTAGCTATAAGTGATAATCCATGAGTACAAGCATCCTTCGTGCAAAACCAATCTGCAGGCTGATGTGCCCAAACCCCCACAGCCCCACCCTCCAGTGGGGGGTGACAGGTTGTTTGTTCAATCAAGTTGATCAAATGAGTGTCCAGACTACATCGCTGTAGTTTCACCATTCACCCCAATCGCAGCCTTTACATTCTACCATGCCCCCTCTTCCGCAGATTGTTCCCTAGGCTTAGAAAAGGGGTACAGGCGGATGAGAAGTAAAACAGTCCACTCTCTCTGGAGCTGTTGACTTGGACTCTGGTCAATTCTGGCTGTTTCCTTTCATGGGCTGACAGTTTGTTCAGGAGTAACCTTTCGATCCTACTAATGAAGCACAAGCAATTAGATATATAGGTATTTAAGCAGCACTAATAATTATGGTAGGTTACTTTGGCATAGACACATATGTTTGGATTATATGTTAATCCATGAATTACATTTTTCCCCCCTGTTAAATATGACAGGGTCTTACTGTGGCTTATAACATCTCCTAACCTGTAGAGGATGTAAGCTTGTGGCATCAGCCATGGGTTATTCCTCCAAGGAGAGAGCCAATAGCCAATTAGATTTGGGATATACAGGCACATGGCTGCCTCTGCTGCACAGTATTTCCAGGCAGGTGAAGGGCTACTGACCTGCTTCTATGTCCTTTACATGAATCTGTTCGCCTGATCACTGTGTCCTTGAGCCAAATTTCCTTTTCATAAGGACAACACCCATGCTCGAATCAAGTTGACCTGCATGGTGTCATCCTAACTAACAACATCTACAATGACCTTGTTTCCAAAGATCACATTTTGAAGTGACGTTAAGTCATCAAAGCATGAATGAAAGGGAGGAGGGGACACAGTTCAACCCCACACCACTACTTTTTGGCCACGTGAGCCTGGGCAAGCCACTTAGCTTCTGGCCCTCAGTTCCGGGGCTGACTGCAAGGGTCAGAGCCGAACTGTTAGGACATTTCACACATCTCCTTGGGACTTTCCAATGTGGTTCTGGAGGTCTGGACTTCAACACCGAGGGCTTCCCTGGCGTCTGAGTCACTCCACCTGTGCCTACCAGGTGGGAAATGTCGGAGGTGAGAGGAAGGAGCGGAGCTCAGCCAGTACCTACATGAGTGACTTGGTGGGTAAGTACTCCAGCCCTTCCCGATCCCTGGCGCAAAACAACTCTGAGACACGTGGTCCACTCTGCCCCCTTAGAGTTTTCAAGAAGCACAGAGCTCTCCATTCATTGGTTCCCTGTCATTTCAAGACGCACAGAGCTCTCCATTCATTGGTTCCCGGTCATTTTCCCACCCTCCCACTGGGGTTTCCTCACCCCGACTCTTTACCCTGCAGCTACTTATACTGAAATTCTAGTCTCCGTTTGGGCTTCTGGAGCCAAGGGGAATGCCTGGTTTGTGCTGCTCTAGGTACTAAATAAATTAACACAAAGAACAGAACCTAGAATACAGCACTGCCATTTGCTGGTATTCTTAGCTTCAACATTGGATTTTAGTGAGCACCCTTGGCCAAGAAATGTCAGTCTGTCCTGAGTGGCCTGGGCACTGCCAGAGAGGGGGCTACCATGCTCACAAAGCTCACGTGGCCAGGAAGTGGGTGAAGAGGTACCCGGAGCTCGTGCATTCTGCATCACGTGAGCTGTCTTCTCACTACAGGGACAAGGAACCAGCGTGACCTACCAGGAGGCTCCACTGCAGGATCGGGCATTGAAAAGGCGGCCAAGGCTGCAGTTGAGGGTCACAATTCCTGAGGTCAGCAGACCCCTCTCACACATCTGCCACTCCAGACAGCACCATCTGAGGCACATTACTCCATCTAGATGTGCCTCAGAGTTCTGGAAAGTGGACATGACGAGAGTCATTCTTTGAGAACTGAATAAGAAATAATATATGTACGCATATAGATATATATGCAAAACTGAGAGCACAGCACGAGTCATACATGACTCTATTCATTAGACCATTCCTTTCTATGTGATACAGATGGATGGGACATTCCTGTGACATATTTCTCTTCCTCATGACACCCCTGCTTCCCTCCCACATGTCTTGTGTGCAGCAGGTACTCAATGCTTCAAATGTGAACACATGAATTAACGACGCAAGGAGATCACCACTTCCTTGTCATATGTGTCTATGGAGAGGAAGGATTTGAGGAGGTCGAGGAATTATGTGGATCAGAGTTTATAAGTTCTGACAACTACCTGGTGAATAAAACACACAAGTAAAGATTCCAAGCAGCCCAAGACTGGAAGCTCTCATTAATGAATGCTAGCTCTCCCTGCCTGTGCAAAGACCCCAAGCTAATAACATCCCACAAATGCTTAAAAGCAGTTATAGCCACAAGCCTGAGGTGCTCCGGGAGTCCATCGGGAGCCTTAATGACATTACACCTGAGCTCTTGATGTCGGGGGAGCTCAAGAGACGGTTCACAGACTGAAGCAGTGTGGGAAAGGCCTCAGTCAGCAAATAGCATGCCATTAACTTAGTGTGTGTGAACGGTGCCCAGGGAGGCCGTGCCTGAGTCAATAAAAAACCAGAGTGGATAAACAGGCCAGGGTGGGAGAGGGGCGTGTAAAACAGGCCATTGCTGAGGAAATTCAGACAGACCAGTTGTATTCCTCGAGTTTCCCTAGATGAATGTGAGAGGCAGGGCATACCAAATCAACCATAATGGTCATTTAGCAGTGATGTTATAAGGCAATTGTCACTGAGTAAAAGTACCAGCAGGAGTGTGTCATGTGCACATGGATTCACAGCACTGCACAAAGCACTTCACCTGTGTTTAGTCACTGGTTAATCCCACAACAACCCTGCAAGGCTGGTTCTAGGATCTTCCTCATTTTGTATATAAAGAAACTGCAACAGAGAGATGTGGTTGAATTCCTCTCAGTGTATCATCTCACTTAACCTTCTCAACCACAATGCTTTGAAGAGATTAGCACCTCTCGTCCTCATTTCCCCATTTCATAGATGAGAAAACTGAATCACAGAGAAATTAAGAATTTGGCCAAAGTTACGAATCAGCTAAGTACTAACCCGGGTTCAGAGCCAGCCATCTGCTGTGTGAGCATGTGTAGAATCAAAACCTGAACCTTACCCATGCTGGGCAAATGCTTTACTTTGAGGTACAACCGCGCCCAGTTTCCATCACTTTGAATGATGAATTTCTTAACCACAGCCCTCTGAGACACATATTAACCCCATTTCACCATTGAAGAAACTGAAGAAGAGAGTTGAAGGGTGTTGTCCAGGAGTCACACAGTAAGAAACTATGAATCCAGCATGTTTGGATACAGCATCTGGGCCCCAAGCCTCAGTTGTAACTACACCTAAGAACAGGTGAGGTGTATTGGACAGTGTGGTGATCAGCAACAATAAGTACAAATCAGTGCCAATGGAGAATCTCTTCAAACCTATGCTTTGGCACTAATAAGCTTTTTTTTTTTTTTTTTTGGCCTTTTGAGACAGGATCTCCCTGTAGCTCCAGCTGTCCTGGAACTCACTCTGTACACCAGGCTGGCCTTGAACTCACAAAGATCTGCCTGCCTCTGCCTCCTGAGTGCTAGGATTAAAGGTGCGCACCACCACACCCAGCACTACTAAGCTCTTTTAAAAATGACAGTCTAGCTGATAGAATGCCTTCCTAGCATTCATGGAGCCAGCACTGCATAAACTGGGCATGGTGGCAAATACCTGTGATCTTACCACTTAGAAGGTTCCAGAGGGGGGAATACTTCTGCCAGGAGACTCAACAAACATTCCACTGAACTAGAGACTAAGACTTTGCTCTGGCTGCTTTGGGCTTCTGATGCCCTTAAGTCAACATGCTAAGAAAGGAATATTGATCCAGACTCCAAGGGAAAATTGGACTGTCTCTCCAAAATGGAGGTAAGGAAGATTATGTCTGGAATGCAGGAGATTCTTTAGGGCATCCATTGGTGTGACCATGTGTTATGACTAAGGTCAATGGGAAACTGCAACAATCCAATCCAGGTATGGCCCACATACCTTCAGGCCCCTTCGGGGCTGAAGCTGAGGTCCACTCCAGGAAAAAAGCCAAGACTTGTGGAGGTTCTAGCTGAGGGTGGAGAAAGTACAGAATGGGTAGCAGAGGAAGGTCATTATAAATCATCAAAGACCATGTGACCAGTTGCAGAAATAAGGATTGTAATTGACAAGAATGTTTCTGTCCTATTTTTTTAAGAACATGCTTCTGCATATATACACATATAAAGTATTAAGTGATTGTTGTAAATATATACTAGTGTATTTAGGTTATGAGACACTTAAAGACTAAGCATTCCTCAAGTACCTTACTATCTATTCTAAAATATATAATGTGTTTGTAATTGCATATGGGATAGTAATATCATTTTAGTTAGGGTTATGACCTTGCTTTGATTTCATTTAGAATTTAAACATGACATAAATAGCTGCAGTTGGGTGTCAAGTTGACAGGGGTAGACTTGTGATAGGTAATCTTGGTTGTCAACTTGACTGGATCTGGAATTATCAGATTATTTGAAGCTGGAATGCCTGGCCTAAATGTGGGTGTTACCTTCTGATAGTAGCCCATATAAAATGCCACAGCAGAAGGGAGCTTTTCCTTTCTGCCTATTTGCTTTCTCTGTCACCGACAAGTTCATCTTGTTGCTGTGGCATTCCTTCACTGATAGTAGAACCAACTTCTTCAGATTCCTAAATAGATTGAAAAGTAGCAGATCTCTAGGAGTCCTTCAGGCCTTCAGTGCCAGATTGGAACTACTGAGACATCCAGCACGTGGACTGAGGAACTACTAGATTCTCAGTCTCTCCAGTGTTGTGTAGTCATTGTTGGACTACTCAGACTCTATCTTATAAGCCAATCTATTAAATCCATACATATATATTCTTATATACATATTCATTTGTCAGTTCTATTCCTTTAGAGAATCCTGACTAATACAGATTGTGGTACCAGGAGTGGGGTGCAGCAGGGAGCAGCCATCACAAAGGACTAGACACAATGACTCCAGAGGATTAGTCTGCTTTTTATTAATGGTGCAAGTTCCAAAAATGCCAACTGGTCCATAGGTCAATGCACTCCAGCATGGAGTCTGCCCTGCAAGGCAAGGCTTTTGACCTAATTAGAAAGTTGGAGTCCCACTTCTGAAACAATCCTATTCTGAGACCTTGACTTGGGACCATATGTATCCCAGAGGTGTTGGGCTCCATTTTCCAAATGTCACTTTGTAACATAAATTCAGATGCTGTAGAAAACAGCTTCCCTCAATCACTCAAAAATGCTCTGGAGTTGTAGAAGTCAGGGGTCTGAGGTGATGATGAATATACAATATCACAACTGAGAGAAAGCTCAGTGAGTGAGAACATTTACTGCTTCTTGCAGAAGACCCAGGTTTGATTCCCAGCACCCATATGGTAGCTAGCAACCATCTATAACTCCAGTTCCAGAGGAATTGGATGCCTTCTTCTGTCTTTCATAGGCATTGCATGACACAGGGGCACTTTCATACATGCAGGCAATATACTCATACACATAAGATACCTAAATAAAATGTTTTAAATAAAAAACAACTACCACCGGGTATGGTGGTGCACACCTTTAATCCCAGCACTCAGAGGCAGAGGCAGGCAGATCTCTGTGAGTTTAAGGCCAGCTAGGACTAAAGGGAGAACTTGTCTCAAAAGGACCAAAAAATAAAAAACCTACCAACCTGCTATAGGCCCAAGAAATTAGCCCACAACAGCTATGTTCCCCTCTGCTTTCCCATAAGAGACAGGGCCTCACTGATGGTAGGAGCATTCTTCTTAACCTCTCATCACCTGATGACTCTCCCAGCTACCCAGCCCCTGGCTGTCCAGCAGATCATCTCAAGAGTTGCTTGGTTTGGTTTGGTTTGGTTTGGTTTGGTTTGGTTTGGTTTGGTTTGGTTGAATTGGGTTTTGTTTTATTTCGTTTCAGTTTGTTCTTTTACAATACTGGGAACTAAACTTGGGTGCCATCCATTCAAGTCAAGTTCTCCACCACTGAGGTACAGCCCCTGTCCTCAAGAGCTGGTTTTGCAGGACACCATATTCCCAACTTCTGCAGGTTCCTCTCTTAAACCCTAGATGGCTTGAATAGCTGTATGTCTTAATTTATTCTTGCATCATAGTCTCCCAGTCAGACACGTCTGAGGCACACTGCACCCCTCTCATGCCTCTGGCAAAGGTAAGACTCAGAGAAGCCCACAGCTTATTAACTTATATAGCAGGGAATGCACTATATTTTGGGTATTGCCCACAGCTACCACACAAGCCTCTTCATGCCAGCAGCTGGGTCTAGCCATAAGGTAGTTACTACTTAGCCCCAATTTAGAGATGTAGGAACTGAGACTCATCAGGTTCTGTGGTTCAAGCACAGTCAGGTAGTCTTAGAGAGCTAAGGGCAGGACTGAAACCTTGTTGCCACACTCAGCCACATCATGCACAGTCTTCCATTGACACATAAAGAATTTCAGGTGTAGGTTTGTTTGTAAAGGGAAAAAAGCTCATAGAGGGGAAAGGAGGTTATGTTGGCCAGTAAGAGCGTAAAGAATATTCGAGAGCCCTGCATTTGTCTACAATGAGCAGTTTCCTTGAGTTAGACCTCCCCTCTCTGTACCCTCAATAAAGTGGAAATGCTACTTACCCCAGTAGTATTGGCTAGTTACAGAAGAGGTTTCTGGGAGATCCAAAATCTACTTGCAGAAGAACCCTTAGTACAAGTGTCCTGAACGATGAAAATTGCTTTTTCTAAGTGAAACTGGACTCAAGTGGTTTGTTCTGCACTGTTATAGTCGTCCAGTTAAGAGAAGTGTTTGCGTAATTTTTTTTCTAACTTTCGAAAACAACCCGGGGAGATAATAAAATACCATCCTCTTTATTGAAGTCTGAGATTCCCTGAAGCCGAAGACTGCAGATTGTGTGTTTGATTGTCCTAAATGAAAATGTTTCAAGATAAAGAATCCCCTTGGCTCTAACCTTCAAGGAACAAACCATGCCCAGAAGCAAGGAAACACAGCCAGTCTAATACATTCTCCTTCTGCTAAATTCCACATTCTGCAAAAATTCACTCTGCTCCCTAACTGCATTAGTGAAGAATCAATCAATATGAAAACACCAGGTTCGTCCTAAGGGACCTCGGTTGTTAAACAAAACCTCGGAGCAGCTTAGTTTCCAAGCTTAAAATGTTTGACCCTGTGTTCTTGGTGTGGTGCCCTCTCTGAACTACTCCTGCATCTTAATGGACAAAGTAAATGCTTGTTGTAATAAACCATGGACTTTGCTGTTAGCCTAATGTCAAACCAACCTTTGTAACCACTTCCAATTGGAAGATATTAATTTCAGGAATCTTTGTTTTAGGAACTGAGTTTCAGGAAGGCTCCTTCGGGTTTGTAGCCCTGTCTGAGAAGGCCATAAACTCCCCCACAACAGTAACTCTTGTACCCTTTCTCTTTGGAAATGATTCACTGTTTGTGCTCTGGGTTGATTACAAGCTGCCCCATACTTACTCTGGACCCCACCAGAACAAGCCACTGTACAGAAATCACAATGAGCAGAAAGCCTACTTCACCCCAGGCCCATCATGCTACCTGAGAAAACAGGTAAATGGCTAAAGCTAGCTTAACATGCCTGCACTCTTCTAGGAAACAAACTCAGGGTACAAATTATGGTGGTCAGGGGTTTGATTAAGACTGTGGCGGTTTGCACCTGACCCACTCATACTACTCCTGGGTATATACCCACAAGACTCATCTTACCAAAGAGATACATGCACATCTATATTTATTGCAGCTCTTGTTCACAATAGCAAAAAGCTGGAACCAACCCAAATGCCCCTCAACTGATGAGTGGATAGAGAAAATGTGGTACATCTACACAATGGAGTTCTATGCAGCAGTGAAAAAAGACAACATCATGAACTTTGCAGGTAAGTGGATGGAACTAGAAGATTTTATGTTAAGTGAAGTAACACAGTCCCAGAAAAACAAACGACGACGAATGGTATCCCTCATCAGTGGATGCTAGCGCCAATAACCCAGTTGTAAATATTTCTTGTAGGGAGTGATGCATATTGGAAAGAACAACAACACCACCAACAACAGAAAAGACTGCATCAAAGAACTGACTGAAATGGTGAATCTGGTGGGGTGGGAGGGTTGGGAGGGGGACATGGGTCTATATTTGATTAATATATATTTAACTGATGTGAGTTTAACAGGTATCCAGATTTTCCCAAACTTTGTCTACATATTATATGTTATTTTAGGACTTAGTAAAAGTAAAAATGCCTATATTAAACAACATTGCTTAAAGGGTTTTAATAAAAACTGTAATACATTTAAGCTAATTGGAAATATAAATTGTTGTCCACATTTGTTTTACTTATGATTCGTATAACAACAATTTTGGGGTTAATGTATACAAATGTTCTCTATAATTTTTGTGTTGTACAGTATCATCTTGTAACATTTTCTTTTACCTGTAGGATAATTTAACTAAAGGAATTAAGTTTGCTTCCCAAACTAACAACATACAGCCAATGATAAACAGCTTGGGTAAATTTAAGGAAAATTTACACCTTGATTCCTGCCTATAGGTATGTGTAATACAACTGCCTTTTTGAGATTCATGGGTAAAATTAAAACATAAAAATAGAAAAGAGGCGGAATACAAGTTATATATTAAAACTTTCATCAAATTTTTCTGTTTAAATCTTAAATAACTATGGAAAAAGGTTTGCATGTTCCCACAGGTCAAACATCACCAACTTAATGGCTGAGAAAGAAAGATACAGCTTTGCATTTGCAGGATGACCAAGAAATACCAAGAAATACCAGCAGAAAAGTTGGCCCATCTGAATATAAAAGGAAGAACAGCCTCAGAACTGCTATAGGCATCAAACATCTCTGTGGATCCTATTTGAGATAACTCGTTTTAATGATAGTCCGTAAGAAAGGCCTTACCATTTCTTAGGATGCCACAAAAGTTTTAATTTGGGTAGACTTTCTTACCTCCTTTTCTTTTCTTCTTTTTTTTTTTTTTTTTGTCTTTTTGAGGATCAAGGGTCTTCCCCTGTAGCCCCGCTTCCCAGCTGCCTGGAACTCACTCTGTAGAACCAGGCCTGGCTTTGAATCACAAAGATCCGGCTGCCTCGCCTCCAAGTGCTAGGATTAAGAGGCGTGCGCCCAGTCCAATTGCCCGGCCTTTAGCTTCCTTTTCACAGAAAAAGCAACAACATGATGGTAATTGATGGAATCATGTTTTCTCTAAACTGTAATTAGAGCGTGACTGTTAATTAGGAGGTAATCTGCTTATAAAACTGGTATTAACTGCTTTCTTTGATTGTACTGAATAGGACCTACTGGAACTGTGAAAAGGTAATTCTTATTCAGAGGCAAAATATACTAAAGTCTATATAACCATGCAATTAAGCAAAATATATTAATACACAAATATATTATAGAGAGCGAGCTCTGATAGTTACCAATGGATTATTACTGCAAGGAGATTGACTAGTGGGGTTCTAACCCACTAAGAGGTAAAGGCTTTTTGCCTGTAAACTGGGAAACCCTGACAAGAAGAGAGGCAGCAAGACCCTGCTGTGGAAGACCTGGTGTAAGCATGGGAAAGATGTATTGAGACCACATTTGCAAGTGTACAGTTGGTCTCTGGAATTCCAGAGAGTGTTACCAAAGGCCACTAAATCAATAAAGCAAATATTGGTCTCCTTGAGTCAAGCAAGACTCCTCCGTCAGCATCAGCTACACCTCACCTGCCTGGAAATACTGTGCAGCAGTGGCAGCCACATGTCTGTATATCCCAAATCCAATTGGCTATTAGCTCTCTCCTTGGAGGAATAATTCATGGCTGATGCCACAAGCTTATGTCCTCTAGTGGTTAGGAGATGTTATAAGCCACCGTAAGATCTTGTCATCTTTTACAGAAAAGCTATAGTTCATAGATTAGCATACCATCCATCATCTGTGTCTATACCAACATAACCTACCATAATAATTAGTACTGTTTAAATGCCTGTATGTCTAATTGCTTGTGCTTCATTAGTAGGATTAAAAGGTTATTCCTAGATAAACTGCCAACCCATGAAAGGAAACAGCCTGAACTGATCAGAGTCCAAAACAACATCTCCAGAGAAAGTAGACTGTTTTGCTTCTCACCCACTTGTGCCCCTTTTCTAAAGCCTAGGGAACAACGTGTGGAAGAGGGGGCATGGTAGAATGTAAGGGCTGCGATTGGGGTGAATTGTAATACTACAGCAATATAGACTGGACTCTTATTTGATCAACATGCTTGTACATACAAGCCCCTCAAGCTAGACAATGGGGACCTTGGGCTGTATAAGTTTGGGCATAGCTACTTGCAAATTCGTTTTACATGAAGGATGCTTGTATTCATTACTTATTAATTATTATTTTAAAAATGAATGAAAAATAAAAGACTGTGGTGGTTTGAATAAAAATGTCCTTCATAGGCTCCAAGTATTTAGACATTCTGTCCCCAGTTGGTGGCACTGTTTGGGGAGGTTTCAGGAGGTGCAAACTTGCTGGAGGACACATGTCACTGGGGCAGGCTTTGAGAGTTCTCAGGCATTGCTGGATTTTCTGCCACTCTCTGCTTCCTGTGCCTGCTTGAGGATGTGCTCACTTAGCCTTCTGTTCCCGCCACCTCGATGGCATGTCTCCCTTGCTGTTATGGAGTCTAACCCTCTGAACCATAAACTAAATAAACTCTTCTTCCTATAAGTTGCCTTGTTCACTATGTTTTATCACAGCAACAGTGACTAATACAGACTGCATTTAGAAATTGTAATGAATTAAGACAATATGTTAACAAGAGAGGCAGTAAACATCTTCAAATATCATCTAAATGTAGGGTTATGGGGTGTTATTTTTATTTATTTTTCCCAAAAGGAATTGAATGAAAAACCAATTTAACATCTTTCATGTCACATTTCAACAAAATGACTATATAGAATTATTTCAATGGGGCATGGTGGCTGATGCTTGTAATCCTGGCACATTGAAGGCTGAGGCAGGAGGATGTCGATGAACTACAAGGTACCCTAGGCTAAATACTGAGACCCTATCTCAAAAGAAAACTTATTTCTCTAAACACAATCAAAGGCTTCTCCCATTTTTTTCATGAATTTCAGGTAATATTCTGACAGTCATACCCTCCTCCTTGGAAGTATTGTTCTAGTCATTATGGCCGTCCAAATTTCACCAAACTTAGTGCCTTAAAATTACACCTATTTTGTTCACAAATGGACAATTTGAGCAGGGCATAGTGTTCCTCCAATCAGCAGCTAGCAGGTAAGTATGAGGTCTGGGGTGATCTCCCAGCTCACTCACTTATACGCCTGGCACTTATGAGGGGGGGATCAGTAGCTCACAGCCCCAACAGCAGAATTTTCCCCAGACATCTTTCCTGTCCTTTCTGATCCCACTACCTGATCTCTTCAGGAGCATGGCAGCTTCAGGTACCTGGATTTTTTCATATGGCACCTCAGGGCTCCTGACAGAGAAGGCAGAAGGCATATCACTCCTGATTACCTAGCTGACAAGGTCAGACAGCATCACTTCTATCACACTCCCCCTTAGAAGGAAGTCTCTAAAGTTGGCCCATTTTCAATGGGAGAATTAGGCTTTATTTCCTATAGGAGCGTCAAAGAATTCATGGACATGTTTTAAAACTACCAAAAGCATCTATCGCATCATCTTCCTGATGGTTTTCTGGTTGTTTTCTGCTTCACTTGTTGATGAGGTTGGAGATGATGCAGCCACCTCCAACGGCCCCATCTCTGAGCACTGGTGCCTTAGGGACCAAGACCTCGACATATGAGCCTTTGAGGGATGATACTGAGCCAAACTGTAAAAACAATCAACAAAAAAAAGTCAAAAAATATGCTGCCAGGTGTGGTGGTGCATAACTTTAACCCTAGCACTTGGGAGGCAGAGGCAGGTGGCTCTCTGTGAGTTCAAGTCTCGCATGGTCTACATAGTGAGCTCTGGGACTAAAGGAAGACCCTGTCACAAAAAGAAAAAAAATGTTAATTAAGTGAAGAGGAATCAAAGCTAATATTGCCCCAAAGAGTGAGATTCAGAATACAAGTGGCCACTTCATTTTAGGATGAATATAAGAAACTCTGATCCCTTCACGAAAGCTCATAACTACAAAGACCTAGATAAAGAAATCTTAGAAAACAAGAACTGACTGAACATCTTTGATCAAATTCAAGTTTTCTAGCTATGGAAGCACAATATCCCCCCAAGTGCTAGCTTCTTAGAACTTACATCTTCACAGTGAGATCATAGATGGACAGATACATAACACCCATGATAACAAATGTACAATTAACAACAACAAACACTGATAGTGTTTAAAATAAGTGCCCCTCTCAGGATCATTTACTGTATCCCAGACACCATATTAAGTGGATTGTGTATCATGTTATATAGTCTTTGGAGCTACTCCTCAAGATATGTGTTATTATTTTCACTCTTCAAATACCAAATGAATTATGAAATTTCCCCTGTCGATGTGACAGAAGCAGTCCAAACCCCAGTCTAAAGCAGAACTCATGCAGTTAAGGACTATGCTTTTGCGCTCTGCAAAGCTAAATGACTACATTCTGTGGAACAGGGAATCCACAGAAAAGGTATCTCAGGTCTCACCAAAGGACCTTTGAAGAAATGCAAAAGGACCAACTTAGAGCTCAGCCAGCAGCCTGCCTTCTGCAGAAGTAGCCGCACATGCTGTCTCCTCCTCCTGGTCTAACTGACTTTCTGACTAATTTTAATTTAAATGTTTTTCTAGCCACTTAATCACAGCATTTTTTTTCCTTTGACTATTAAGGCTTTGTTTCCACGTTATCCTAAGAGTACACAAAAATGAAGATTTAATCCCTTTCTAAATAGTTTAGAATATCATATTTTAAAGGTATGCTAGAAATTGAAAATGTGAACATCTTTTGTCCCTAAAAGCTGACATCTAAAGGCTCAAAATAGTTACAGACATTAGCTGATATACTGTCACAACAAAGCTGGTGTTATCAACCCTGTTTTGCTCATGGAGAAACTGAAATAATAAAACTCTAGCCTGCCTTTGACGCTATGCTCTGTTAACTCTGCCTCCGGAGTTGCTGGAGAGGTCAGGTGAGGGACACTGATCGTGGCCTAGACCACTTTTCAAACCAACTTTCTCAAATATGTTTTAATACCTTGAAGATGAAAGAACGGCTAGATGTGCCTGACCCTCCTCGGCTGGAAGAGGTCAGCCCTGTATAGATTTTTCTCTGCTTTCTAGATGTCGAGTTGTGAAAAGAGTTCCTTTTGACAAAGAGATAGACTTCTAAAAACTAAAAATCTGACAAAACTTTGGGCTTGGAGATATTTAGGGTATGCCAGCTTTATTTCTAATACTCACTGACTACTCTAATCCAAAAACAGTTGTAAATGACAGACTTCACCAGCATGTGACAGACGTAAGAGGATGTCATCATGATAAGCTGACATTTTACTGAGAATGATGAAGGTTACAGAGATTAAGTAAGATGTCTAAGGCCAGCAACCTCAAAAGTGGTGCTACCAGTATAATCCCAACCTGCCTAAACTCTAAGTCCATGGTGTTACTGTTTTCCTAAAGGAATGAATGGTTTCATCTCAGTCTTGAAGACGCTGTTGAGGAAAGCTAGGGAGAATTAGCAGCCTGCTAGTTATATTCTTTACAATGGCTACATGACAGACAAAAGCCAACAGCAATGTGTCATGTAATAAAGAAAGTAGCTGGTCTTTGATTCTTGGAAAGAATAAATTCTTAAAATTTCCAGAGTGGTGAGAGGTGACTCATTTATAGCTTAGCCAATGAAATGACTCGGGATGGAAGTCTGTTGTGCCAAAAAGACGAAGCTCATGATTAAAGGGATGGGACTCTGAGTTTCCAGGGAGGGAGAAAGGAGATTGTTTAGTCTTTTGGCCAATAATTCAATCAATCACACACAAGTAACAAAGCTCCAGCAAAACTCTGGATGCAGAAGCTCTAATGGGCTTCTGCGGTTGGTGGTATTCTATGTGTATTGCTCCACAGCCATGTGTGAGGGGAAGGATGGATCCTGACCCTACAGGGAGAGGCCAACAGCAGAAGCTTTGGTTTGGGATGCTTCCTGATCTCAAGTCTGCATCTCTTCTTTTTTGACTGATTCTGATTTATAGCTTTTTATTATTACAAAATTGTAATCATACATATTCCCTGAGTTCTGCACAACATTTCAGTGAATTATTGGATTTGGAATGGTAGCAGAAACCTCCAAGTTGGTCTTAAGATACACGGTCTGAGAATTCTTAAGCTTGTGGTTAGTGTCTGAGGTAAGGGCAGTCTCGTGATGGACTTGGCCCAGGAAGTATGGCCAAGACTAGGTAGCTGCCATCTGACATTGTTGCATAAAGCTACACAGAAAGCCCTGTGTGCATCTCTATTGTCTGAAAGACATTTTCAGGATTCAGAGATGAATATCATACAACTTTCATGAAAGTGTTTTTCTCAGAATCTACCCTAGTTTGGACTGTGATAACAGAACACTATAGAATGAACTGTGTATGAACAACAGAAATGTGTTACTCACTCATAGTCCTGGACAGTGGGAGGCCCCAGACCAAGGTAGAGACTTTGCATCTGGTGAGCACCTTTCCTCATGTATGGCACTCACGCATCCTGATGTTATGGAAAGAAAAAAAGAAGATCCCGAAAGCCTCCTTTAAAAAGACACCAATCCCATTCTTGGGGCTTCTATCCTCACGTCCTAATCACTCCCAGCACCCCACCTCCCAGTGCTGTCATAGTGGGTATTGGATTTCAGCATAAAGGTTTAGAAAACACCAACACTCAGTCAGTAGCTGGACCATTGCTTCCAAATGACTATCAGGCCCAGGCCTCTTTGATGGCAATGCTGAACCACTATAGCTATGGTAAGATCCTCACTATGCAGGAAACCCAGCACATTGGTGGATGTTTTTCTCTCCTATGATGTTAGCCTTTTCTTCACCTCTGCTAAGTGCCAATCCAAGATGGCATTATGTGTCTGTGTATATATGTGTCTGTGTGTGTGTGTGTGTTTGTATGCCCCTAGCAGCCAGAAAAAGCTGCGGGATCCCCTGTAGCTGGAGTTATAGGTGATTATGAGACACCTGACATGAATGCTGGGAATCAAACTCAGGTCCCTTGGAAGAGCCATCTCTCCAGCCCCTAATAATCTAAGATTTTTATCAATTTTTAACATTTATATGCATACGTGTGTGTCTATGTGTATGCCACACATGTGGGGTATCCAAAGTAGCCAGAAGAACGTGATGGATCCCCAGGAGCTGGGGGTATATGCAGTTATGAACCAACTGATATTGGTGCTGGGAACCAAACTCAGGTCCTCCAGGAGGGCAGCAAGCGCTCTTACCTGCTGAACCGTCTCTGCAGTACCTAACAATCTAAGACTTTGTCCTTCATTTTGGAAAGTTTTAAAAGAACAGTATATAGGTACGTCTAACATATTTGCACTGCTCTTCAGACTACCAATGAACTATAAGTATGGACTTGGACTCTCAAAAGGAAAAATAAGTGTGTATGAAATAATAAAAAGATACAGCAGAAAACAGATCAATCTCTGATTTAATGAAGGTCTGAGTTAAGCCAAGGAAAGAACAGAGTCTCAGAGTCATAGGATGTGTGTCATTCTAATAAAGAACCAAGTATGGTATGGTGACACATATATAAATCCCAGGACTCAGGAGGCAGAGGCAGGACAGTCTCAAGTAGACTTTATCTCAAAAACAAAAAACAATCAAACAAAGTAGTAGTAAATCTGGACCTATAAAAAAAAAAAACTTCAGATATCTAGTTCAAAATCTTAATTTTACAATGGAGAAAACTAAAGTCCCAAAAGATTAAAGTGAAATATCTTTGCCTAAACTAAAAATTGGGGACTCAAGGCAGAATAGTCTTAGAATATATTTTGTTTTAGAAATCATATAGATTAAAATAACTTTTCCAAAGCAGAAAGTATAAACTATGTAGTATCTTATTCATAACAAGCTGGAAAATATCAACCACAAACTAGGATTATAACTTGACTTCCTAGGTCCTAGAAGGAACTAGGAAGGAATGTGATTGCTATGGAAACTATTCTCTTTCTAAAATGGCAAGGAAGTGATTCTTGTACCCGGCACTCCTTCCTAGATCCACACAGAGTTTCTATGACTTTTTGTAAATGATTCTAGAGTTCTTCAGTTATAAATCTTGACAACATATAGCACAACTCAGAGCTAGAGAGATGGCTGGTGGTTAAGAGCCCTGTCTGGACTTGCAGGGACTTGGGTTCAGTTCCTGCCACCCACAAGGCAGCTAACAACCATCCTTAACTCCAGTTCCAGGGGAATCCAATGCCTTCCTCTGGCCTCCATGGGCATCCATGGCATGGGTATACTACACACATGCAGGCATGGGTATACCACCCACCCACCCACACACACACACACACACACACACACACGCAGGCATGGGTATACCACACACATGCAGGCATGGGTATACTACACACACGCAGGCATGGGTATACCGCACACATGCAGGCATGGGTATAACACACACACACACACGCAGGCATGGGTATAACACACACACACACACACATGCAGGCATGGGTATACCACACACATGCATGGCATGGGTATACCACACACATGCATGGCATGGGTATACCACACACATGCAGGCATGGGTATACCACAGACATGCATGGCATGGGTATACCACACACATGCATAGCATGGGTATACCACACACATGCATGGCATGGGTATACCACACACATGCATGGCATGGGTATACCACACACATGCAGGCATGGGTATACCACACACATGCAGGCATACACTCATACACATAAAATTTTAAATGTAATAAATGAAATATTTTAAAATAAAACACAATCATTATAATTAGTAGATGGATTTCTAAAAGAGTAGATCAGTTATAGGCTCATACAATAAGGAACTTTATCACTTGACAAAGTCCTAACCTAAATCCTTTTGTGAAATCAAAAAGAAAACCCCAGGTTCCAGATGCCTGTAATCCCAGCACTCAGGAGGAAGAGGCAGATGAACCAAAACTTCAGTGCCATCCTTGGTATGTGATGACTTTGAGGCCATCCTGGGCTAATTAAGATGCTGTTTCAAAAAAAAATCATCCATTAATATAAATAACTTCACAACATTTCTGATTTTCATGCACAGATTTCTTTCATGTGTATGTGAATGCATGTACTTCTGCATTTGTGTATGTGTGCGTGTGTTTATGTTGGTTTGAAGAGAAATATTCACCTTAGGCTCATGTATTTGAACACTTGATCCCAGTTGGTGGTGCTGTTTGGGGAGGTTATGACACCCGTGGGACCCGGAGCCTTGTGGGAAGTGGGCTTTGGGGGTTTGCAGTCTTGTCCCACTTCCTGTTTTCTTTGCTTCCTGTGTGGGTGAACTGAGATCTCTCTCCTTACTGTTCCTACAGCCATGCCTTCCCCTCCATTGTGGACTCTGTCCCTTGGAACCATAAACTAAAATGAACCTGTTCTTCCTTAAACTGCCTTGGCCGTGGAATGCTATCAACAGAGAAGAAATAGCATCCACTAATATAAATAATCTCGCCACAATCTTCCTGGTTTCATGTGTGTGTGAGGAGTATGGGCACACAGGCACGGTGTGGGTATGGCGGTGAGAACCTCAGTTGGTCCTCACCTTCCATCTTGAAACACGGTCTCTTGGTTGCTCACCACAGAAGACAGAAGGCTAGCTGGTCTGCAAGTGTCTGGGGTTCTCTTGGCTCTACTTCCCATCTCGTCATAGGAACGCTGGAATTATAGACTCATGCTACTATGCCAAGCTTTATCTGGGTTCTGGGGATTCAAACTCAGGTCCACAAGTTTGCATGGCAAAAGCTTTACCCACTGAACCATTGCTCCAGCTTTCATGTGCAGATTACTGTGTATAGTCATTGATTTTAAATGAAATCCTTATTCAGAAGTGGCATGAAAAAAAAAGACAAATGTATGTAGCATAGCACTAACCCTCAGGAGCTCCCTGATTCAGGTAAAACAGTCAGAGTCACAAAAGCTGTATTTCCTTTAGTGTGAGCATGCAAGGATGTTTTTCATGATCCAGTCAGAATATACAGAAGCGAATAGCTCACAAATGTTTAATACATGATCAAGTGCACCTCACAGTTCCACCCAAACACCTAATGTATTATTCCAGGAGACTCTGAGAGACAAGCATCAATCAACATTCGAGCTGCGTCATCCTTCCGCAAGGTGAAAGAACTAAAACAACTGCATTATCTGTGTGACAATCACTGGGCTTTATTTGGAGCTACATTCCATTCTGACCATCAGAGAAGCAATGACACAGTTTTACTGCTGCTCTTATTAAATATTATTACTGTGGTGCAAGCTTGATGGTCGAGAGAGGAGAAAAAGGAGGCAGCTTCATTGCCCAGAGGAGATCCAGTAATCAGACGGTCTGTACCCTGAAGGAGACATCAATCTTTGGAATCTAATTCTGACCCCACACTTTAGCAGGGACTCCACAGTCTTTCTGTAAGATGTTCACAGTATTAAGGCAATTGCAAGTCTAAAAAATGTGTATTCAAGAGGGGATGGAAAGGAGGGCAGTAGAGATTGAGAACGGTGTTAAGAATGTTAATTGGGATTAAAAATAAGAAACAGAATGAAGGGAAGACACTGGACTGGCCATCAGAGTGTATTGTTGTTTGACTGGTTTGGTTTGGTTTGTCTGCAAGTGTCCAACCTGGCCTCTTCCTGGATTTAAGAATCCATATCGGGGCTGGAGAGATGGCCTAGCGGTTAAGAATGCCAACTGCTCTTGCAGAGGACCGGGGTTCGATCCCCAGCACCCACATGGCGGCTGATAACCGTCTGTAACTCCAATTCCAGGAGAACTCCAGTTCCAGGGGAATCTGACGCCCTCTTCTGACCTTCGCGGCATTGCACAACACGGGTGCACAGACCTACATGCAGATACACATAAATAAATAAATAAATAAATAAATAAATAAATAAATAAATAAATAAATAAATAAATACATAAATACATAAATAAATAAATATTATTAAAAAAAAAAAAAGAATCCTATCTCCTTGAATAGACTTTCAAAAGCTCCCACGGGTTCCCACAGAGGAGCCACCAAGTCTTGAGCCTGCCCATCCCCAAGTCCTGGTGGGCAGCCCTGCTGCCTGATCAAGGTCACCTTAACAGTGTTCTCCCTCATCTGGATTTTGCACAGGCAAAGCACAGACAGCCTTTTGGCTGGTTCAATGTGCTCAGGGCAGCAGCGGGACCAGCAGGAGATACGACTGGGCCCCTGTGCTGCTTCCTGCTTGTTTTGCAGACACTGTCTCCCTAGCCCCACCATACTCTCTATGGGTCCCCTTTTTGCCTTACAGTCAGGGCTTTTCTCCAGTACTTGCAACTCGAAACCTAACTATACTGTCTTTCTGAGATTTCCACAGATGTGAAGCCGAGCCCCAGAACAAAGGAAATCCTGACAGAGTGAGATATATTTCTCCAAAAGCTCATCAACATTCAAAGTTCCTATTTTATGTCTAATAAAAAAAATATAGGAACAAGGGGCTGGAGAGTTGGCCCAGCAGTTAAGAGCCCTGGCTGCTCTTGAGGAGGACCCAGGCTTGGCTGCCGGCACTCACACAGTGGCTAACAACCATCTGAATTTCCAGTTCCAGAGGATCTGACTCTTTTCTCTGGTTTCTGCAGGCATTTTATGCTTGTGGCACACCTACATACATGTATGCAGAACACTCATACACATAAAATAAAAGTAATTTTCATAGTATGAAAGCAAAATACCAGGTGTGGTGGCACACACCTTTTATCCCAGCACTTGGCAGAGGCAGGCAGATCTCTGTGAGTCCAAGGCCAGCCTGGTCTACAGAGCAAGCTCCAGGCCAGCTGGGGCTATAGGGAGACCCTGTCTCGAAAAGACCAAAAAAGAAAAAACAAAATACAGAAAGAGAACATTCCTTCTTCTCTGTGTTTATTACTGCCACTGAATAAGTGAAGAATTTTTCCATGTTTCCCAAGTCTCCAAGTGGGTGGGTCCCCACAGAGTAACTAGGGAAGTCGAATGATGTAACCCAGCAGAGTACTCTCAATAACCCTGGCCTATAAGAGATGCTCCTACACTGAAGGGGGAGATAGGACTCTAGAAGGGGGCAAAGGTCTAACTCTAGAAAAGCAAGCAGAAAAGAGAATTGGATGAAGAGGTGCTCAGAATAGAAGCCTTAATTGTCAAAGCTCTAGAAACTTAGGAGAAAGTGAGTCCAGCCACTTCCAGTGTAGACAAGGGAGGAAGTCAAGGGTCAGGAGAAGCTGCAAATGGAGGGTATAAAAAACCGAGAGCTGAGGTCAGAGTACCTGATGGTCTCTGTTCCAGGGCAGAATCATGGAACCACATTCAGGGAAGATGGGTCTGAAAGCAAAGGAATAGTATAGAAAAAGGAAAGCCTGTCCAGACTAGAGGAGATGACAGTGGGCTCGGACCCCAACCCCAGCCTCAGAAGCAGCGATTCCAACAGGTGCTACGGGCCTGCCTCACTTCAGATAATCCAACTGCTCTGAAAACGCAGCTCCACCACCCTCAGCACCTTCATGCACATAGGCATGGGGCTTTGGCCCCTTTATTGTGTCCTAATATGTCCCACTCTCCTTACTGAATTAATCAGAAGGAATCTGGGGAAGAAATGTCAAACCCAACTTGACCTTGATACTAAGGAAGTCTAAGATATCCTCCTCACAGAGAAATAAGGGAACTCTTGATCGTCAGTAGTGGCTGACTTTCAAATCAACACACACACACACACACACACACACACACACACTCATTCACACTAGCGTGTCTGGAGCCAAAACAGTACTCACTGAAAACAAACTGGAAAGGTGAAAATTGCCTGAAGAAAGCTTTGAACTTGCCATAAACCTAAACAAAAATTCTAAATGCTCATACCCTCTCAGTGAGCCATCTTCAAGGTTGTCCATCTTTTTTTTAATTTTTTTTTATTTTATTTATTTCTGTATGTGTATCAATGTACTGTCTGCATGCAGGTCTGTGCACCCGTGTCGTGCAATGCCGCCGAGGTCAGAAGAGGGTGTCGGATTCCCCTGGAACTGGAGTTCTCCTGGAATTGGAGCTTCAGACGGTTCTCGACCGCCATGTGGGTGCTGGGGATCGAACCCAGGTCCTCTATCAGAGCGGTTGGCGCTCTTAACTGCTAGGCCGTCTCTCCAACCCAAGGTTGTCCATCTTTAAGAACCACAGACCAGGCTTGGCTCTGCAAAAAAAAATAGTCTATTAAAATCTTCAGTAAGAGGATCTAGACTCTAGAGCATTCTGACTAGAAACACAGACCTTGGAGTCATCCAGCCCTGAGAATGCCACCTCGTTGGGTCACCTTAGCAAGTCACTTAAGCCTGATGGCATTCTGATAGGTAATAATGTCCACTGGCAGAGTTGCTGTGATTACCTGGTGCATAGTAAATGTTCAAAATAAGAAATACATGTGACTAAGAATGTAACTAAACAAAGCAAATGAAGTTGCTGACTGGGAAGTCTGGATTTCAGGGTGGTTCAGAGCACATTTCACATATGGTGCCCATCTAATTTCCCCAGGAACAGAGCTGAGATCTAGGATGGACACAGTTTTTTCCATATGCTTATTTGTTGTTTTTATTTTGGAGAACTGAGTGTCATTGGTGCCGGCACCCCCCAAAGCAGCCAGGTATTGGTGGAGTCTGACAAAGTCTCCTGCCCAGGGGACAATGACTCACCGGCTGCTCCACATGGGAAACCAGGGGCACACAGTTTCTTAAGCGATTTACTCATACATTCTGGTTTCTGCTCAACTAGAAAGAATACATAAGCTGTTTGTCTCAAATGAATGCTCCACTAG
The DNA here is from genome assembly GCA_009823505.1 of Rhizomys pruinosus. Taxonomy (NCBI): domain Eukaryota; kingdom Metazoa; phylum Chordata; class Mammalia; order Rodentia; family Spalacidae; genus Rhizomys; species Rhizomys pruinosus. Next base: position 48,357 of record VZQC01009066.1, on the reverse strand, counting down.
ATAAAACACCAAAAGGGGTTTAGGGAAATACAACAAACTCAACCGTCTGACAATAGTACCAGGAGAGATTTTGTAGAAAAGATTTGCAGCTTCCTTCTTAACTGTGGCCCCGCAGGCTCAGAAGCAGCTTCTGACCCCTAAGATTTCCTTAAAGCTGCTGTTTGCCATGCCACCTAAACCCTCCTTGAGTCCTTTCAGGCCAATTCTTTCAGCTAATGTTGTATTCAGGACAATGATCTTGTTTATTTAGCTGAGTTTTATCCCTATGTATCATTCCCCTTGATTGCCACCTCAAACGTGTCTGCAACCCATATCAAGTCCCCCAGGATGATTTTGCCTTAATAGTCCTAACTAAAAAATGGAAAAACACCAGCAGCTTTTTAGTGAGTTCAGAAATAAATGGAGGGGATTCCAGAAATTGCCCTTTTATCTCCCAGGAGCACTATGAAGAAAGAAAGGGTCTTAAAGCCAAACTTTTCAGTTCCATTTTCTTTCTTTCTTTCTTTCTTTTTGGTCTTTTTGAGACAGGATCTCCCTGTAGCCCCAGCTGGCCTGGAACTCACTACATAGATCAGGCTGGCCTTGAACTCACAGAGATCCACCTGCTTCTGCTGGGACTGAAGGTATGCGCCACCACGTCGAGCTTTGAGTTCCATTTTCTGTACTGACTCATATAAATCCCACAGAATGCACACAGTGGAATAATGGAAGTGGGGAGAAGAGGAAAGGGAAATGGGGAAAAGCTTGGGATCAGACTGAAGTAGAGGCCACTGAGCCAGCAAAAATGCATGTTCCCTACAAGCCCCCCCAGCTGGATGGTGGGACCCTTGGGCTGTGCGGGTTTGAGCACAACTGCTTGCAAATCGGTTTTACATGAAAGATGCTTGCATTCATAAATTATCACTTATTGTTAAAAAATGAAAAAAATAAAGAATAGAAAAAATAATAAAAATGTTAGATGCTTTTGAAAGTGAAAAAAAAAAAAAAAAGCATGTTCCCATCCACAATGACAAGACACTGGAACTAGCTACCTCACCTGGGTGAGAATACCACACAATCTATGTGGTTTCCACCAAATGGTCACTTATAATAAAAATAGCTAAATGGAAACAGTATTCTTTCCTTCTTAGAGGAAACCCATAATACAGCAGTAATCTATCATCAAAGTAAGGAAAAATCAGTGAGCAAGCTATGTAGATGGTTGAATCACCCAGATCAGGTTGGGATTTGACAAGAAGCTTCTATTGTTATATTTTCTAGAGAGGAGTTGCCTTAATCACTGTTTTGTGACAGGAGCCATAATTACAGTGAAAATTTGGAAAGGGATTTAGTATTTTCAATTAAGGAAGAACTAAGAGGAAGTACAGTTGGGGAAAGTCACACACACCAGGCAGGTCAGGATGAGGAACTAAACAACAAAAGAAATATTGACTGTTGTCACTTCCAGAAGGCCAAAATGGATGCAGCATAAAGCATGGAACAAAGTCATGTTAGTTTCTTTGGTATTAAATTTTAGAATTTCTTGAAAAACTATAATTAAAAGTAAATATCCTCTAAATAATTTATGAGAATCTTATGATGCTCACATTTGTTGACTGTATAAAGAGGCAAAATTTCATTGCCAGAAGAACATACTTTACAGCTAAGGTAGTCATTCTATTTGTTATAATGCTGAAAAATGTTTTTAATTAAGTGATATTAATGCAAATAGAATTCTTTGGGGCCATTTTCTTTATAAAGAGGTTTTAAATATTAAATGAAGGAAAATGCAAGCAGCTTTAGTTTGTCCATCTTAAAGATGAAAGTTATATGACCTTGTATCAAGGGAATGCAATGTGGATTAATTAGCTAATTAGATTTTTGCTGTAGCCAGTATTATGAAAGACAAAATATACTTGTGGTCCTGGCTCAAATCAACCTTTGTGCTTTCTCTCTCTCTCTCTCTCTCTCTCTCTCTCTCTCTCTCTCTCTCTCCCCACCACCCTTTTATAGACTCCAATTTTAATAAGATATAATGGCAAATCAAGACTATATACATTGATAGCATATAACATGATGTTTTGATTTATTTATACATAGAGAATTGATTCAATCAGTCTAACAGATCTCTCACCTGATATTTATCATGTCTTTATGGGGAGTATATTTGGAATCTACTCTATTAATAATTAGCAACTTGTTAGTGATTTTCAAATATATATATTACCACTAACTGTAGTCAGCTGGAGTATAGTAGGTCTCCAGCCCTTGATCACCCTGTTTAACTGAGTCTGTGCACTCTAACCAGCCTCCCCCTAGTTCCATGCAGACATACCACTCCACCCAGCCCCCTTGAGATTCCACGTATATTCCATCTATCATTTGTCTTTCTATGTGTGACTTAATTTTACTTAATATCCTCCTGGCTCACCATGTTGCAAAGTGTGGGTGTATGTAATCTGAGCTTAGGTATGCATGACCACTTACTTCAGCAAAGGACAGTATTTCTTTCTTTGTAAGACTGAATTATATTCCAGTATTCCACTATCTATAAATAATTGTGTTTTCTTTATCCATTCACCCCTTGACAAACACTCAGGTTGATTTCATGTTTGAGTTATTGCAAATAATGCTTTGATGAATGTGAAAGGGCAGACATCTCTTTAGCATAGCGATTTCATTCCCTTTGGACATATACCACGAAAAGGAAGGAGGGGCTCATACAGCAGCTATAGTTCTAATTTTTTGAGGAACTTCCATACTGTTTTCCATAATAGCTGTAGTATTTTACATCCCTCCCAATCATGTTCCACAGCCCTCTTTTCTCACCCTCCTCTGCAACACTTGTTATCTCTGGCCTTTTCTCACCTCATGCTTGTGAAAATAGTGACTATCAAAACAGAATAACAACCAGGCATGATGGTACATACCTGTAATCTCAGACAGACTCAGGAGCCTGAAGCAAGAGAATCAGACATTCAAAGCCATCCTGGACAAGTGAATGAAATCCTGGTTCAAAATACACAGACAGTGAAAAGGTGGCTGAGGGCAGAGCACAGCAATAAAGTTCTTGCCTAGAATGCACAAAGCCTTCGATTGGATCTAAGGAGAGACAGAGAGAGAGAGAGAGAGAGAGAGAGAGAGAGAGAGAGAGAGAGAAAATGAATCATATGATCAGAAGTAAGAGACTGTCACCAGATCACAGTGAACAAATGAATAAGCCCTAGTTGCAGAGGATAGAACCATATCCCAAGCCACACTAGGAGGAGTGGAAGGGAGATCAAGTGATTAGAAGCCCCTGCCTTCCAGCTCAAAACTGCTTCCCACTTCCTCAGTCACCGGCAAGCCGAGGAGGCCCAGGAAATCCCTTCAGCCGAACACCTGTGACAAAGTCCACCTCTGGAAAACCAGGTCTCTATGGTACAAGGCCTACTCCACGTTTCCACATCCTCGACCCATTTCAAGTTGCATCTGCTGGCAGCTGAGCGGCCTCTTTGGTTTAGAACACTGGCAATGCCTCTTCTATCCCTCGCTTACCAAATGACATGTTAGGTCACTCTCATTCTTCTTCTTCTTGTTTGTGCATTCATTTACTGGTCCCGAATTTATTGTGCACCTACTGTGAGCTGCAGCCTATGCAGCCTTGACCTGAAAGCCAATATACAGAGAAGTCACTGTGCTGGGTTCCGGTGGGCAGCAGCGTCTTCTCTAGAGTGGAAGCGTTCTTCTTCTGGCTGTGTTAACTCACCAGAGGCTTTAACTTCTCTGTAGCTCAGTTTTCACATTTGTGATGTAAGATGAACAAAGACTTTATAAGATCACCAGGTGTGGCGGTGCACATCTTTAAACCCAGCACTCAGGAGACAGGCAGGCGAATCTCTGATATCCAGGCTAACCTGGTCTGTGTAGGCAGTTCTAGAGCAGTTGGGGCTAGAGGGAGAGCCCGTCTCAAAAATAAATATAAAACAAAACAAACAAACAAAAACAAATAGCAACTACCTCATAAGACTGGTGGCACAACAAACCAATGTGTGTTTAGTGCTTAGAACAGTGCTCAGTAAAACGTGACGAGCCCCAGAAATGTAAACTTTTATTGTTATTCCCCAAAATTTCTGCCCATCTGAGATCAGCTCTGTTGCTGAGCTGCTGGTGGCCTCCGACAGAGTGTCTTCTATTTAAAACATGATGTTTCATGGCTGTGGAGCTGTTTGTCCACTTCACAGGGCCATTGGGGAACGGATTTGAGGCTCATTTGTCACTGACAAGGATTAGTGAATCTGAGTTCTACCTCCAAGAGCTTAAGGGCAATGACAGCTACTTTGTCCAGATCCGAGTAGTCACAAAATGATAGCAGACCCAAGGCAAGAACTGGTCCAGGAACTTCTGCAGGACCAACCCAGCATGACCTGTATATGTGCTCCAGCCACCCTGAAGGCACAAGCGTCTACACTGCATGTTTATTATAATAGAAGCATTCATCATGCTCAGACATTGGCTATAGCAGTAGAGGTGGTAATAATTGCCATAGAAACTGTAGCGGTGATGGTATAATGATAGCTGAAGCAGCATGGCAATCCTGGTATAGTCCCCGCAATCCTGCTGAAACCAGAGCAATGGTGAGGTGTGATGGGGAAGAAGTGGGAGTGCTAGACCCAGCAGTAGGAGTCAGAGTGGGACGGGTACTAGGTGTCGAGGGTGTGTGCAGAAGACCAGGTTTGCTTCTGTAGCGCTGGTCAAAGCACTGCATACTTATTCATTCAGTTTTCCCAGATATCCCCTGAAATCCAAAGTGTAAAAGTGCCTATAATTCTGTGATGTTAGCATTCTAACTGCTAAACTGGGCTGGGCTGGTACCAGCAGCAGTTCGTTAGGATATTGGTCCTCTGTAGACCAGTGTGGCAATGCATGCCTGTGATCCCAGGACTCAGAGGCAGATCCTGGGTTCCAGGTCACCAGGGCCACACAGGAAGATACTGTCTCAGGGGAAAAGAGAGGAGAAGGGATGGAAGGACAGCAGAGGGGAGAGGAGAATGTTGATTCTCTCTCATCCTCCAGGCTTTCTCTCTCAACCCAAAAGCTGAAGAGGCCACAGCACCTCTGTACCATTGCCCTTGTTTCTGGAGGGAAAACGTGTATGATGCCACGGGAGATGTGTTTCTTTCTTTCAATACAGATGTTGCTCATGGGAACAAAAATAGAAGTAGTGGGAGATAATGCCCTCTAATGGCGGCAGCAACAGTGAGCAGGAGAGAGAGAGAGAGAGAGAGAGAGAGAGAGAGAGAGAGAGTGTCTGCCTTCCACCACCCCTTAGCCCAGGCAGAGCTGACTCACTCTGTGTCAAAACACATTCTTTTCCTTCAGTGAAGTAGAAAGTGTCTGTAAAAATGACTTCAAGTTGCAAAGCCAGACATATTGGTGTGATAGTGCCAGCTCCAGCACTAACTGATCTCACTCTGTGACTCAGTTTCCCATCCTGTAAGCCAAATATGGCTGTTACTTCATTGAGCTGGTAGGAAAAGAAAATGAGAGGGCGCACTGGCCCAATATTTGGTATACATTAAGCCCAAGATCTATTACCCATTATAGCTACCAATGAGGTTCTTATCAAACCTTGAATCCACGATTTTCATAAATATATGTCTGAGTGGTCCTTGCAAGAATAGAGAATCTCTTCTGATTCTGTTACCTAGGTAACTCATAAAATGAAAGTGAGTTTGAAGTGTCAGGGAGTCACACAGCTTTCCAACCCTCTAAGATGCTATGTTAGCTTCCTATGGCTGCTAGAACAAATTACCACAAACTGAGTAGCTTAAAACAGTGCAAAGTTACCGCATTGACAGTTCTGGAACTGAAGAGGGTTCTGAAGTGGGTTGTCAGGCGGCTCAAAGGAAAAGCTGTTTCTTGGCTCTCTGCAGCCCCGAGCATTCCTGTCCCTGCTCTGCTGTCATCTCTCCTCCCTTCACCTTCCTAGCCCCCTCCTTCCTATTCAGGGATTTTAGTGACTACATTGGGCCCATCCAAAGAATCCTGGATAATCTCAAAATCCTTAATCCTATCTGTGGTATCTTTTTCTGCTTCCAGGTTCCAAGATTAGGCTGTGGACAGCTTTTGGGACCATTACTCCGCCCACCAAGATGCCATGCAGAACCAGACACTGTAAGGACACTGTCTCCACAGAGGTCCCAATTCTGTTGGCACCTTCATTTTGGACCTTCCGCAAGACCTCTGAGCGTCAGTTTGCTACACCGCATCTCTCAGGTTGCTTGGGGAATAACTAACGCTCTTGGGGTGCAAAACGCTTAATGAGTTTTAAAAGAAGAAAAGACCACGCAAAACTGAATAATAATTTAACTGTCTCGAGAGTCAATTAAAAGACTCAAAGTGCTTGAGATGTTCGGATGAAAGGCGCGCTCCTGATGCCGGCTGCACATTGCTCTCTTGTCTGGATCCTCACACCCAGCCATTTATCAACACACACTTGAGCTCATTTTCCCTTTCTCAGATAAACTATCTAATTTTCTGCCCGCATGGTTTTTCTGAATTCCTCCTCCTCCCCCGGCCTTCCAGGAGGAGACCTGTGGCTCACTCTTTCCTGCGTGTCCTGTGCGCGTACAGGCAGCCTCTCTGACTAGTCTTTTTCTTTTCCTTTGTTCTCAAGCTCCAGCTTTTGCCCCTCTGACTCGGTTTCGCTGTATGGTGGTGAGTTCATTGCCTCTTTGGGACCTCATCAAGGGCTGCTCTGGCCTATGTGTAGTTCTTTCTAGTTCTGCAGTCTCCAGAGGGAAGGAAGCTGATCTGCTGTTCACCTGCTGAGCCAGGAGCTTGCCCTCACACATGCCATCATACTTCACTCAGTTACAGGGATTGCAGTGATTGTACTTCCTTGGGCTCCCACATGAAAACAGAACAAACCACAAATCATCGTTCAGAATCCCTGATGCTGCCTGCAGGCCGGCAGAGATATACCCAGCCACACCCAAGGTGCAGGTTACTCCTCCCTTTGAGGTTGCCCTCTCCCCAGAAACCAAGACTTACAGTAGGGTTAGCCTTTATTCACTCTAATAAAACTTTTATTCACAAAGTTGCATCTCACTTTTTTTTACTGACTAAAAAGAATAGCTACGTTTAAAGAACTACAATGGGACTACGATGCTGTTGAAAGAGAAATAGCTTCAATATTCTATAGTGCAGTCAGATCACTATGGTTGAAAACAATTCTATATTCAAAAAAAGATACTAGAACTGGGGACATGGCTCACTGGCAGAGCCCTTGCCGAGCCCTTGCCTGTGCAAGATCCTGGGTTGATCTCCAGCACTACAAAAAATATCAGTAGATACAAGAAAGGATTTTTTTTGGTCTTTTTTTGAGACAGGGTCTCCCTTTAGTCCCAGCTGGCCTGGAGCTTGCTCTGTAGACCAGGCTGGCCTTGAACTCACAGAGATCCACCTGCCTCTGCCTCCCAAGTACTGGGATTAAAGGCATGGGCCACCACACCCAGCAAAAGAAAGGATCTTTAACATCCTATTCACATAAGGAAGTGATAGTTTGCTCTGGCGGATATGCCAAATACCCTGCTCTGATTGGTGTAGGAAGCTCTTGTATGTTACGTCTGATCATTATAGGAAGCTCCTGACAGGAGAAGCAAAGGGTAAGTGCACAGCCACCAAAGCCACGAATACTCAGCTGCTACCACTATTGGGACTGAGCACCCTGCCATGTACCTGCTATCAATTGCTATTGTATAACAACACATCATCTCAAAACTTAATGGCTTGTATTGTGGTTTGGATATGAAGTGTCCTGGAAAGGGCTCATATGTTGAAGGCTTGGACACTAGCTATGTACTGTTGAGAGGTGGCTGGATCCTATGCAAGGAATAAATCAATGGATTAATCCCTCAGTGGATTCATTACACGGCATTGTTGAGAGTTTAGGAAGTTCCCAGATGGAGGGAGTAGGTCTCTGTGAGGAGAACCTAGAAAGATGGGTTTTGACCTCTGTCCCTTCTCCACTCTGCTGCCTGCCCACTATGAAGTGAGCAGCCTCGACCTCTGCACACTCTCATCACCATGATGTTCTCCCCCACCACAAGCCCAAAGCAATGAATCCAGCCAACCATGGGCTGACACCTCTGAAACCGTGAGCCAAAAGAAGGCCTTCCTACTTTAAACTAACTGTTCCTTTCATGTATTTAGTAGAGCAACAAAGATAAAAACCACAAACCTGATTAGCAATGGGTGGAGAAGCATCTTAGAGGCCAAGAGCACTGGCCGCCCTTTCAGAAGTTCCAGGTTCAGTTCCCAGCACCCATTTGGAAGCTAACAAGTAACTGTAACTCTGGTTCCAGCAGACCCAATGCCCTCTTTCTGACCTCTGCAGACATTACACACACGTAGTGCATTTATAGACATGCAAACAAAACACTTATGAACATAAAATAAAATTTTTTTTAAAATTAAAGCTGACTAGCAACAGCTTGACACCCACATAATTTAGAATCTCATCATTGTTCAAGATTTTGGGCACAGGGGCTAGAGAAATGGCTCCGCAGTTAGAGCACTGGCTGCTCTTGCAGAAGACTTGGGTTCAGTTCCAGCACCCACAGGACAGCCAACAACCATCTGTAACTCTATTTCCAGGGGATCTTTGCCCTCTTCTGGCCTCCACAGGTATTACATGCACATGCTGCACTTTAATTTAAAAATTAATTAATTAATTAATTAATAATTAAAATAAAATTCAAGAATCTGGCCACAGCTCATCTGGGGCCTCTGCTTCAAGTCTCTTGGAGGCTACAGTCAAAAAGCCTGTACTCATATGAGGGCTCAAATAGAGAAGAATTTATTTTAGGATCATAGTGCTATCAGGATTTAGTTCCTTATAGATTATAAGACCTCGGTCCTCATTGGCACAAAATATGCTTAAGTTTCTATACATGACCTCTTACTTTAACAAAGCATGCAAGCCAAAAGTTCATAGAGACTGCCGACAAACCAAAAGTCCAAATCCTTTATAATGTGGCTACAGAACTGGCATCGTTCAACCCTACTGCATTGTGTTGGTCAGAAAGTCAAGGCAAGAGGATTGCACAAGACTATGAACAGCAAAAAGCAAAAATCAATGGAAACCATTGACTACAAGTGCCGAGTGGAAGGACCAGGAGCCAAGCTCCCACCCGTCATGCTGGGACAACTGCCTGTGCTGTGCAGTCATAGTTGTCCTTGGCCACCGCCCACTGCTACCACTGTAACAAGTAGATGAGTGACTTCCCTTTTCCACCACTTTCCAGTCTCTCACCAGAGCTCCCACAGGCAAACACAAGAAGAAGCAGCACCAAGGAGGCACCAATGTGTGGCCCAAATCTCCAGCATCCTGCAGTTCAAAGAAGAGGACATTATAGTGGCAAAACTGACCAGGGATAGAGCAGACGAAATGGGAAAGGACTGTTGTTTCTATAGTTCCCCATGTGTCTTGTCCTTTGGGAAACCCACCTGTTCCCTCTCATGTCCCATGTCACCTGCTCTATGGGTCAGGCCCCTGGCCACCCCTCCACCAGAATGTCCCTTTAGTCTTCCTTTCTCAGACAGTGACTCCATGTTCCCACCCAGCCCTGCCTCTTTGCCTTTTCACTTCCTTCAAAGCTTACCTAGCCTGTGTTTCCCGCTCTTGCCTCCTTGGGGCTCTTCATCTTTTCCTGGTACCATTGGATGATCATACAAATCCTTTAAATTAATTCAACAGTCTATTGCACAGAGACTGTGTTTCAAACTTTATGCTGGATGCCAGGGATGCAAAGCTGGAAAAGAAGCAGTTCCTGCCCTTGAAAGAAGATGCACTTATCCCAGAGACACAGCTGTCCATTACACCAAGTGATAAGTGCTCCAATATAGGCATATTCTGACAGACTGATTGACAAGCCATACAGATCTATCCTTATTGGCTGCAGGCTATCTGTGCTCTTGGTTCTTGCTAGAAAAATGCAACCTTGAACTCTCAGACATACAATCCTTATCAAACATATTTATAATAAATAATCTATGGATGTTTGAAAAGATAAACCATCTATTCATTATTTTAGGTATCCTTAAAATTTATGCTTCCTGTACATGTGTGCATGATTCAGTTTTTAAAAACCTATGAAGAGCTAAAACAAGGCGATCCATTGTCTTGACTGTGTATTTCAGTGGAACTGCTTTTAGTCAGCTGTACTTGGCTGTCTTAGCTCTGCCTGTCTTCAATAGCATTTAGAAACTGTTGGATCATTTTTTTTAATTTAATTTTTATTGATGGTTTGTGCATTTCGTACATCATTTTCTAATTCAGATCAGGCATATTTCCCTTTCCCTTCCCCCCCACCCCCACCCCATCCCAGATCATGTATTCTGCCATAACTGTCCTGCATCTTTCAGGTTTTTTTTTCATTTTTTAGCTATAAGTGATAATCCATGAGTATAAGCATCCTTCGTGCAAAACCAATCTACAGACTGTTGTGCCCAAACCCCCACAGTCATCAACATTAAGTGGGCGGGGCGGTGACAAGGTTGTTTTGTTCAATCCTAGTTACCAAATAATGTGCCAGGCTACATCGCTGTAGTTTTCACGTTCACCCCAAGCGCAGCTTTACATGTTATACATGGCCAGTGTAGGAATGTTCCCAATTATAGTACATGGGAGTAATCCACTGAGAACCGCCTTTAAGCCAGGTGTGGTACTGCATGCCTATAATCCCAGCACTCAGGAGGCAGAGGTAAGGGGATCTTTGTGGGTTCAAGGCCAGCCTGGTCTACAAAGTGAGTTCCAGGCCAGCTGGGGCTACAGGGAGACCCTGTCTCAAAAAGACCGAAAAATTATTTTTACATTACAGCAAAATCTTATCATTCACTGTTTCCTTTTGGACATTAGGTATCAGAACACCAGAACAAAATTTGTATCCCCTTCTCAAAAGAGTAAGAGGTGTGTTGCTTCCTCCATTTCTCCACAGTTGAGTCACCAATCTCTCATCATGTGTTCAGCCTGTTGAGCGCTGAGTTGCAAGTGGAGGCAAAGAAGGGGAGGGGAGGAATTTGGAATGAGCCTGAAACAGATCAAAGAGAGAGCGATCTGGGAGCCAGTTCCAAGAAATGAAATAGCTCATTTATTTTCAGGAGTTTGTGGTCTTATATAGTGGCATTTGGTGAGCTTCTGGCAAGAATGGGGGGGTGCACGGGAAATTCATAGTGTCCTTTCTACAAAATCTGTGTTTATGCTAGCCAACAGAGGTTCCAGGTGGCTCCCAAAACCAAGATGTGCTCTTTAGAAATTGCAGGAACGTGATACCTTCTACCCAGATCCTCGAAGGGGGCTGCAGGGCTGGTTATCATCTGGCGAGCAGAGGCTGGCTGGGATCCCCCGCCTTTGCAGGTTACTTCTGTAGATTATAGGGGCAAAAGCCTGCTCCCTTATTGCTTCAGCCAAATGAAATATCAGGCCCCACAACTCCCCACTTTGTTTTTATTAAAATGGGGAGGTGTTGTCACATTCCTCAAGTGGATGTTCAGGAATGTTCTGATACTGAACCAGGACATTTTGGGTTGCAACCTCAGTGAGATTACTAATTCAGTTTTTAACAAACCAGAAAACACAGGGTGCAATTGTTAAGAGAACTCCTAGGGTGAAGATTGGTCCCCAAAAAGGGAGCATCCAGGTGGCGAGAGGGTTGGAGAGCCAGGAGACAGATGTTTGGGAAGAATATCGGACCTTAAGTTCTTTTCTAAGGTCCTTAAGGGCTTTTATAGTCTGTTCTCCTATCCCATATTCATTAACATAAAAGCAACATTCCTCTCCTAAAAATACACAAGTCCCTCCATGTTCTGCAGTCAAGAGGTCCAAAGCCCGCCAATTCTGCAGCACCTCTTCTGCTAGTGAGGTTATCTGCTGCTGGAGTGGCTCAAGACTGTTGGTGGAAGCCATCACCTGATCAAGCTTGTTCTGAAAGTCCACTTCCATACTGTAGGCTTTTGAAAGGGCCCCTCCCCCATTCCCACTGCTGTGGCAGAGAGAACAGTGCCAATGCTGATCAGAAGTGGAATAAAAATTTCCCTCCTCAGCAGTCTGGGTGCAACATCCAGGCAGCTTCTTCCTTATAAAGATAAAGCTGAGGAGTTATGACAACAGACATGCAAAACACAGAGCTGGTATCATTTGCACAGAGGACAGCAGTGTCATTGCACCAAAGAAAGAAAGGGGGTTTGACACACAGGGTCCTGATGAGAGAAACATTGTGAAGGAACCTGGGGTCGCGGAGCTTGCCAAGAATCTCACTAAACAAAGAGGGAGGGTACTTGCTAGAGCAATAAGGCAAGAGAAGAAAATTAAAGGAGTACTAATTGGAAAAGAGGAAGTCAAGCTATCCCTATTTGCTGATGACATGATTGTTTACTTAAGGGATGCTAAAAACTCCACCAGAAAACTCCTAGAAATGATTAACAGCTTCAGCAAAGTGGCAGGATACAAAATTAACCTAAAAAATATCAATGGCCTTTCTTTACACCAAGAACAAGCAACTGGAAAAAGAATTCAAAGAGATCTTCCCACTCACAATAGGCCCCAAAACAATAAAATACCCAGGAACAAACCTAATCAAAGACACCAAAGACCTCTACAACAAAAATTTTAAACCTTTAAAGAAAGAAATTGAAGAAGACATCAGAAGATGGAAAAGCCTCCCATGCTCATGGATTGGGAAAATTAACATTGTAAAAATGTCCATTCTACCAAAACTCTTGTATAGATTTAATGCAATCCCAATCAAAATTCCAAAGAGTTTCTTCACAGGCTTGGAAAAAAAAAGTCCCCTTAAATTCCTCTGGAAAAAAACAAAAGACCCCGAGTGCCAAATAACAACCTAGAGTGAAAGAGCTACACAGGGGGGGCTATCTGCTAGACCAGACTTCAAAACTATACTACAGGCTATGTCATAAAAAACAAACAGGCCTCGGTACTGCACAAAAACAGACCTTGTTCCCCAACAGAACAAAACCAAAGATCCAAATCTGAGCACACACAATTTCATCAGCCATCTCATATGTGACAAGGGGGAAAGACACAACTAGAAGAAAGACAGCATCTTCAGCACGTGTGTTGGCCAAAACTGGATCACCACTTGTAGAAGAATGAAATTAAACCCCATACCTCTCCCCTGTACAAAAGTCAACTCCAGATGGATCAAAAACCCAACATGAAACCCCAACTCTGAAAGGGGATAGAAGAAAAGTGGCAGCAGTACTTCAAGACATAGGGATAGGAAAAGACTTCCAAATCAGACAGCGAGTTGCACAAGAATTAAGGTCAACACATGACAAATGAGACCTCATTATACTCAAAAGCTTCTGTAACAGCAAAAGAAACAATCAGGAAGTAGAGAAATCCCACAGCAATAGGAGGAAACCTTCACCACAGAAACATCTGACAAAGCATTAAATCCAAAATATGAAACTACTCACAAACAAAGAAGAAAGAAACAAATGACCCACTCAATAATGGAGCAAAGAGCTGAACAGAGACTTCACACAGTGAGAGGAATTAGAGATGGCTGAGAAACACCTTGAAAAGTGTTCAACATCACTAATCATTGGAAGAAAATGCAAATCAAAAACCACTTTAAAGATATCATCTTACCAATAGACTGGCTAGGATCAAGAAAAAAATAAGAATGCTGGAAGGTTGTGGGGAAAGGGGAACTCTCATCCACTGCTGATGAGAATGTAAACTGCATACAGCCACTATGGAAAGCAGTGGTGGAGAACCTTTGAAGACTTGGAATGAACTTGCCACCCACACACCAGCCAACACTCCTAGCATCCCACGAGACCTCACCCCAACCGCAGAGATTACATGCATGGCCATGATTATTCAGCTTCTTCACAATAGCAGGAGCTGGGAACCAACCCAAATGCCCCTCAACTGATGAGTGGATAGAGAAAATGTGACAACTACACAATGGAGTTTATGCAGCATAAAGAAAGACGACATCATGAGCTTTGCAGGAAAAGGCTTGAGCTAGAGGACATCATGCTGATGTGAAGTAACACAGTCCCAGAAAAACAATGACGAATGGTATCCCTCATTTGTGGATGCTAGTGCCAATTACCTATGTTGTATTTCTTGTGCACGGCCCCCGAGCTTTTGTCCAAAGCAGTTGGATGATGCATATTGAAACACACACACAACAGAAAGAATGCGATCAAAAACTGACGAAGACAGGAACTTCTGCTCAAAATAAATCAAACTTCCTCATGAAATGGAGACTGAGAAAGAGATGAAAAGCATGTTTGGCAGAAATGCATGAGCTCTGGTGGTGGGGGGAGTGGGGGACATGGGTCTAGATTTTATAATATATTATATCATATATGATATAATATATATATATATATAAATTAAAAAAAAAAAAACAAAGAGGGAGTGTAGTGAGCTGGTCAAAGAGGGGAATGCTGTGTAACACCGGCCTGCTGGAGCACAGGTGTATTCATTCCTGTAGGGAGATGTTGGAGGGAACAGCAGTATGCAATGGTTGTGTAAGAAACGTGATGAAAAAGCATTAAGAAGCATTGGGGTGGGTTCTATAGTTAAGAAGGTCCTTGACGTATTCAACATAACTGCAGCTAGGACAAGGTGGAATGTATCTCTTTCTCCATTTGGGATTCCTGCAATAAAATGCGGGATTGAGTGAGAACTAGCCTAGAGACGCAAACAAGCTGACAGGAAATGTGGATGTCCACAGCGGGATATCTGGCGTAACCATGGGGGTAGAGTTTCCCTTGCACTCCCACCTGCCAGTAATCATCCCAGGGGTCTTTTATATTGAACTCGAACTGGTTATCTCTGATTCAGAACATGCTCCATGGGCTGTGTACATCGTCCATCCTCCAAGACCAATATCAGCAACCCCCATATATGTTAGTTTCCTGTAAATATTCTCCTCTGTTATGGTATGGGAAGCAAACAAAGGAAGTCGAAGTGAAATTGGGGAGCACAAGGACAGTGATGGCCTTATGGCAGCCTTGTACGGGGAGGTCACTAGTCCCTCTCACCTGATTTCTTCCTTCCCCGGTTTCCCTGATGTAAAAGCACCAGATGTGAGTCCACGTTGCAGGTCTGTCCGCTGGTTGGGCAGAAGCAGAGTTAGTTTGGATTATCATTAAAGCAGCTACCAGGATGGCAGAAAGTAGGGCTGAGGGAGAGCACATGGACTTTGCAGATGCGAAGAGGTGGTCAAGATCTCTCCACATTATGTGTTTGGCTTTCAGTGGTGACATCTCCTCCTTCTCCTCTTCCTTTGGTCCTCCAGGGACTTGCGTGCCATCTTTCTGATCTGTGAGGACAAATCTGACATTATTGGCTGGGACCCAGATGGGCTGTGGACAGTCCTGTGGAAAGATATAAGCAAAGCCCCTCCCTGATGTCAACAGTGGGTCAGGCCCCTTCCCCTGGCTATCTATGGGGTCCTTCCACCTGACAAGTATCTGGGGGAGAGTGCCTGATGTCTGCCAATGTTTGATCATTGGCAGATATTTTGAATTCCCATATATATTGAATGGGTCAAGCATTGTCAGTGTCATGGCCAATTGGATGTTGGGGGGTATTTTCCTGGGTTTTGTTTTGAAAATTCTTTTTAGGACTTGGTGGCCTCTTTCTGTGATGCCTTCTCCTTGTGGATTATAAGGGATACCAGTATGATGTGTGATATTCTATAACTGACAAAAGGATTGGAAGTGGGAACTAGCGAAAGCAGGCCCATGGTCCGTATTTATTTTACTGCCCTTATTTTCCCTTGACCGGAGTCCTCTTTTACCTTTTTATAGATAGGCTGGCAAGCTATCTCAAGTTTTCTGTAGAATAAAAAGGTGTGTGTTAATTATAAATAAATGTACGTATATATGGTGGCATTTCAAATTGGAGAAGAAAACCATGCGAAGAAGTTATTTTATTAGAGCATTAGAAAATAGCATTTATCCAGGCTGAGAAGGTCTTTTGATAATACCAGTAAAGAGTTGGAGGCATGAAAATGCACATGAACGTAGGTGTCCAAAGATAACAAGGGAGATAGAACTTCTGCATTTACTGTCCTATCAATGCACAGTCCCTTGATGCTAGAGAAGTAGTTCACCTCTTAAAATTCATCCTTACTGTGATGAACACTTAAGACATAACTCCAACAAAAGCAGTTTCTACCACAAGAAAAATATTTTTTTATCAAACATGTTTCTATTTTTTTCATCTTGCAAAGGTTTCTCACTCCACCTTAGTTTGGGAAATCTCATTACATTGGTTACTTTTTCATTCCTGTCACCTTAACACCTCTAAGACCACAAAGCTCCTCCCCTGTGCTGTTTCTGGGCCCTCTGTTCTTGCAAAGCCATCATCTTGGGCTGACTAAACCGGGGGCATAAGACCTTCCACATGGAAGTGAATACTGGCTCTACTATTTGGTGGGCAAAAGATTCTTAAGTAGTTTCCCTCCTCCCCTTTAGCCCTCTGCAGTTTTTAGCTGATCTCATTATTTTAGAGGCACACCTACTATTTTGACAATCTGTGGTAGTCATGGATTTTTTTCAGAGTCTATGGTGATATATATATATATATATATATATATATATATATATATATATATATATATATATATATATATATATATATATATATATATAGAGATATATATATATATCACCATAGACTCTGAATAGCTAGAGGTGACTTAAAGAATGAGTAATTCACCATGCTTCAGGCAGGAAATTAAGATCTGTTATACTGTTAAGATATGAATGATTTTAGGTATCTTTCATTATTTTTTCTGGTAAATATTGCAATTATTTCAACACCTCAAAATGTCATGGAAAATGTCAGTAAATACAGTAACAAATCCAGCTCTTAAGCGAGTTTCCACTAAGACATCATGCAAACAGAAATTTACTAGAATAAATATGTGAAAAACATCAGGCTATTTGAGGATTTGGGGTGATTTCCAGCCTGAAAAGTGGCCTGTTAGAGAAGAAAGAATCATCACAATTTACAGAGCAACAGCTTGTGTTGTTCATGAAGTTAGTGTCAGAGATTCTAAGGGGTTTTTATAAATACTAAGGAGAAAATGGGTTTACTCTGATGGTGGTTTTTCCTTTAGCTTTAATGAAGATCTTCTGACCAGCTTGGGGCCCAAAATGAAAGAAAATGTCATGTGGGGACCACAGAGAATACAGACTAGAAAATCTGCCTCTTTTCCCCAGAAGAAACTGGAACTGGCCAAATTAAGCATCACTCAGTGTGAGGAAGGCGATGGCCTGGAAGGACACTGGATTGGACAAGGGCCACAGGACACCTGCTTGGGGTTCTCTGCACACAAGCAAGAAGCAGTGGCATACAATGGCTGTCCTAGAGTAAGTAAATGAGTGCTGTGACCTTTAGGGGCCCACATGCCACACAGATTACCCAGCAGGCTGGCTCCCCACCCCCACACATTCCCCAGTCACCTCCAACCACCATCATCACTGTGTCCATGCACTGTATAAAGCACCTAAGTAATATGATCCTAAAAGGGTCTTCCTTTATAGATTTGGTCATGCAAATTAGGACTTCCCAGGCCATCCCTTGCGCCTAAGATTCAGAACTTTCCCAGAAGTGTCAGGCTGAGACTCTACACACATAAGTGTGATCCAAGTCACTGATTTGTAGTGCATGTATGCGTGTGTGCGTGGGGGGGTGGTGAACATAGAGGTTAGAGGATATCCTTAGGTGTCATTCCTCCAATACAGTATACGTACTACCCCCAGCCCTGACAAACAGGGTCTCTCATTAGCCTGAAATTCTCCAAGTAGGGCAGGCTAGCCAGCTAGCAAGGCCCAGGGATCTGCCTGTTCCTCTTCCTTAGGCTCTCCCTGCACTAAGGATTACAAGCACTTGTCACCACATCCAGCGTTCTTATGTGGATGCTGGGAATGGGGCTCAGGTCCTGCTGCTTGAAAAGCAAGCACATTAGCAACAGAGCCATCACCCCAGCCCCAGTCATTCTTTTTTTTTTTTTTTTTTTTTGATCTTTTCGAGACAGGGTCTCCCTGTAGCCCCAGCTGTCCTGGAACTTGCTCTGTAGACCACTCTGGCCTTGAACTCACAAAGATCCACCTGCCTCTGCCTCCCAAGTGCTAGGATTAAAGGCATGTGCCACCATGCCCAACATATTTCTTAAGAGAAACTTTGCGTGACAAAAGTCTAAATTGCTCATATGTAAGGAATGTTCATAATCCAAAAACTGGCAAAAATGTTTAGAAAATGGAAGTACAGGCACAGAAATTTCACTGAAAAATGTACATGTCTTTAAAATGTAAAATGATGGGGATCGGGATTTCAAGGTGAGCCCTGGCTACATAGGGAGTGTAAGAAAAAAAATCTGGATTACATGAGATCCTGTCTATAAAAAAGAAAAGAAGAAAGAAAAACAAATTAGAACAATAAACTATTGTTTTATCCATATCAGATGTTAAAAATGAGAAAAAGAAATAAATTTTATAATACATAGTATGATAGGGTACATCTTCCAACTTCAAGAATTATTGGTAGGAGTATAAATTCTTATAATCTCATTATACTGGAGTAACAACTAATGAAAATTTAAATCTATATGTACTTTGGTCTTTTAATTTTCCCATGAAAGGATTTATCCTTCCAAGATACCTTATGTGATCTAAGCACTTGGGAGGCTGAAGCAGGAGAACTGTGAATTCAAGGCCAGCCTGGAATAATATAATGAGAACTTGCCTTTAAAAAAAAAAGAGTATAAGCATGAAGGCAAAAAATAAGTTGCTGTTTTATTAATGCCAATACTGTCACAGCATAAATAAGATATACCAACATTTAGGAACCTACAAATTTCTAAGATTATCTACAGCCATTCAAGGGGATGAGGCGGGCATCTATGAATGTTCAACAATGAGCTAAGAGGGGAAAAGGCTTGGCTGCCATGGGTGCACCTTGCCATTTGATCCCATTACAAAATAAGCAAGGTCCCCTCTAGGGCTCAGAACTCTTTATGGATGGAAGTCCACCTTCAAACAATGAGTCAAGACAATATAGGTAATATGCAGATATTTGATAAGGATTAAAGGGAATATCAGTGTTCTCAGGCAAGTATCTCTGTCTCTTGGTGTGGTGGTTTGAATGAGTGTCCCCCATAGGCTTTAAGTATTCAGACATTTTTGTCTCCAGTTGGTGGCAATGTTTTTGGAGGTCTTAGAAGGCGTGGCCATGTTAGAGGAAGTATGTCACAGGGGGCAGGCTTAGTGAGTTTAACAAACCTTGTTAAACTCTGTCTCCAGTCGCTCTCTCTGCTTCCTGTGCTCATTGCGAGATGTGACCCTTGGCTTGCTGCTCCAGCTCCAGCTCCAGCCGCCATGCCTCCTGCCACAATGGACTCTAATTCCCTGGAACCATCAATCATAAGCTCAAATAAACTCTTCCTTTTATAAGTTCCTTTGGTCATGGTATTTTATCACAGCAACAGAAAAGTGACTAATACACTTGGTGTTTAAGATTTTCATCTAATTTTTCTGAAAATATATCAACATATGACCTTCCTCAATTAGACCACCAGAGAGAGAAAGAGAGAGATTGTATATGTTTGACAGACCCTGGAGCATTGCTTTATTGTTATAATATAAAAAAGTTCAACTTCGAGCAAATAAAATAAAAGGTAAATGTCTTTCTTATTAATTGGTTGATATAAAGACACAACCAAACACTAATGACCAATAACTCTACAATAGAGTTCACTGATGATGCAATTTAAAATAACCTGGCTCTCTGCTCACAAAACTTCTCCTTCTCTCATTACTTAATATAATCCTTTTTTTTATTTCCTATGCTTTAAAAAAAATGCTTTAACTTTCCTTCACTGCAACTCAGGTATCAAAGAGCTCATCTGCAGCTCCCCGGATGCCAGCTTAGGGCCACGGCTATCAGAGTCCATTGATTTGCTGCTAGCAAATTGGAAGGTTTAATGGTGTGATTTTGGTGTGTTGCTAGTTGATCAGGTCTCACTGGGGTCTCTCCGAATGGGAAAAGAATTGCTTCCTGCTTCTCTTGGGCAGTTGCACTGCATCCACACGCACTTCCTCACTGATCTTCAACAGAGAGAAGACGGAGGGTGATTATGCTCCATGCTCCCACGGCGTCTGCACAAAACCCAATTGCCATCCCTTTCTGATCATCAAGATGTTACCTTGGCAACTACATTGTACAGCTCTTACCCATCCCTCTTTTGAATCGCATCATTTGTATGAAAGTTGTTTTGCCTCCTAATGAGGAAGAGGAGACATTAGTCAGCCTGAATGGGCTCCTTGATACTTTAAACAGAAATGGTGAAGCCGACCGCCCAGCGGCTGAATCCAGCACTCGGGCGCGTTTGACCCACACAACATTTTTACTGTTGGGAATTTTTTAACATTTATAAACCATAAGATTTGACATAAAAATCAAATTTTCTACATCTCTTTAAAATGCTGAGACCTGAAATTATTGAGCTGATACTCTTTTTTTTATTTTTTTTTATATTTTTTTTTATTATTTATTTTTGTATGTGTATGAATGAACTGTCTGCATGCAGGTCTGTGCACCCGTGTCGTGCAATGCCGCGGAGGTCAGAAGAGGGTCTCGGATTCCCCTGGAACTGGAGTTCTCCTTGGCAATCCACCATAGCTTGGTATTGTTGCTGCCCTACAGTCGCTTCCATTGATTAGATTACCTGGTAGATATTTATGTGATGATCGAAGTTCGAAAATAAATGTCCTTTAAAAATGAAAAATATTGAGAATCAAATAAAAGTTTTTAAGCACTTTTAAGCTATTAAGAAGTTTCTCCTCAAAATTCAGAATTTCAAAATTCACCAAATGTTTTCTCACGAGGTTTTCCAACATTATTTTTAAACTCCACACAACCATTTTGAATGAAACCCAAGATGCTTTGGAGATTGAATCAAGAAAGACAATATCTAAAGGCTAGAGAAATGGTTTAGCAGTTAAGAACATTGGCTCCTCTTGCAGAAGACCCAGGTTCAATTCCCAGCACTGACATGGTGGCTAAAAAAAACGTAACTCCAGTTTTAGGGGAATCTAGTGCCTTCTTCTGACCTCTATGAACATTTCACACCAAGAGTGCACTTACTTGCATACATACTCATATATAGAAAATTTAAAAATAATAATAAAGAAAATACTTTTTAAAAAAGAAAGGTTAAGCCGGGCATGGTGGCGCACGCCTTTAATCCTAGCACTTGGGAGGCAGAGGCAGGCGGATCTTTGTGAGTTCAAGGCCAGCCTGGTCTACAGAGTGAGTTCCAGGACAGCTGGGACTACAGGGAGACCCTGTCTCAAAAAGACCAAAAAAATAATTAATAAATAAATAAATAAATAAAAAATAAAAAAGAAAGGTTAAGGAAAAGGTGGGTACAGTGCCACACGCCTTTAATCCCAGCCCAACAAAGGCAAGAAGCAGGCAGCTCTCTGTGAGTTCAAGGCCAGCCTGGTCTACATAGTGAGTTCCAGGTCTTCTGGGGCTCAGGGAGAGCCTGTCTCAAAAAAGACACACACACACACACACACACACACACACACACACAAAGAATAATGACACACATGACTGATGACTGTCCTCCCAACACTCCCCTACTCAGAGGCAGAGGCAGGAGGATCTCAAGTTCAAAACAAGTCTGAGCTAAATAGCCAGGCCCTGTCTCAAGAAACTAAAGGAAACAGTAAAGTTGAGGACATTGGTGGGTTAGAGAAGAGGCTAAGAAGGTAGGGGCCCTCCCTTTCTGACTAAACTTTAGAATGTGCTGAAATTACCTAGAGAGCTCTTTGAAGCACACATTTCTGGACAATGCCTTCTAATTCAGAAAGTCTAGGGATGGGTAGGGGCTGGGAATTGGCTTTTCTAACCATATACCCATACTACCATGGTATTGATGCTCCTGGTCTAGAAACCACACTTTGAGAATCACTGTGTTCTCACTGTATCAAATATATCTGTAAATGATAGTAACCAAACATGATAAAAGTCTATTTTCTTTCACAAAACAGTACATAACAAGTTTCTTTTCACTCAGAGATTCAGAGGCCCGAGCTTCTTTGAGGTTCTACCGCTACTAACGACTAGGGAGGAAGGGACAAACAGATGAGGGAGGGAAAAGATAGCAAGAAAGTGAACCATTTTAGTTTTTTGAGCTTTTGGCATAAAGAGAGTGTTGACAAGTCATATGACAGTATTGGGATGAAAAGGGTGCTGGGAAATATAGTCACCGATGGGCAACTCTTTCCCAGACATTTTACAAGATAGACGGGAAAATACACATTTGCTCAGGCAGCTAGCCCTCCTCAGTTCAGTGGCCATGATTGTGGCTCACTCTGACTTCTCTCTCCATTGCTGGAGGGCCTGCCTTGCTCCATGCTGCACATCCAAACCTCTGCACTCTTCTGCCTATCCTCCAACTGCACGGAAATTCCCAATATCTCCAGCCTTTTATGTTGGTATGTAAACTTTGGTATGTTGTTTTGGTAAAGTAACTTTCCCCAAGAGTTCGTCATTTCTCTGGGCATGTTTATGATGATTACTGTAACTTCAAAGAACAAGACTGACTCCTCCAGTTAATCAGAAGGAAACAATGAACTGATCGCATTTTGAAAAATTTTGATTAAAAGCTTACCTGAGTTAAGTATCTCATCATATTTGCTTCCAAAACATAACAAATAAGTATACAAAGGATATAAGAAATGAGAGGTACCTAAAATAATTAATGTCTCAATACTGTAATCTAACTATCCTTCTGGTGAATTAATACTTTCTAAAGTCATCTCTAGCTCCTGGGATCTAGTAAATTACCAAAGGTGACTTATGGGCTTCTAAAATTAATTAAAACCAACAATGGGGAAATTATATGAAGACTGACTCATTTACCATTGCAAGTAAAAGAAAAAAAATGACCTAAACTTGCTTAGGCGGAAAGGAAATTTATTGTTTCACTTAAGCTGAGAAGTCTTGAAGCAGAATTAGCTCCAGATAGGACTGCTTCCTAAGTTCATCCAACAGCAACAGGAGACCGGGAGTGTTTCTCTATACTTTTTTAATTCATAGATTTTTGGAATGTTGCTTGATTGATTGAATGCTTTGGTTTTTTGCTTGGTTTGGTTAGTTGCTTGGTCTATTTTAGCTTTTATTTGGCTTTATTTGAGACACAGCCTCACTGTTTACCCCAGACTGGCCTGGAACTCATTATATTGCACAGGATGGCCTTAGACTCATGATAATCCTATCTCAGCCTCCCAAGGGCCGGGATTACAGGTATGTACCATCATACCAGGCTTTGCCTTTGTCTTGCAGCAGGATGGCAGCAATGGTTCTAACCCCGACACCTTTTCTGAGGTCTAGCCAATAAAATCAAGTGCCCTTCCTTGATCAGAGCATCTCTGTGGTCATTGGTTCTGATAAGGTTATATGCTCATCCTTAAGTTAATCATTATACTCAAGAAATAATTAGGGGTCTCCTGTGACATTTCACTAATATAATTGACAGAGTTTGGAAAAGTGGCTCTTAGGGTTAACTAAACTGTGATGTAGTTACTGGTATGAATCAGGTAAAGGTGTGTTTATTGAAAGCTTGGCCCCAGGGTGGCACCATTAAGAGGTGATAGAACCTTTTTTGAGATAGGGCTAGTGGGAAATCTTAGCTCTCTGGAGGTGTGCCCTCAAAGGAGATTGTAGAACCCAAGGCTCTTCCTCTTCCGCTTTGTTCCACCACTTGTCCCTGCCCCCTCACAGGCCCAAAGCCACACAGACACTCAGTCCTTGACTAGAACCTGCAGAACCAGGAGCCAAGATCTTTTCCCTTTACAAATTAACCCTCCAGGTCTTCATTGCAGTGGTGAAAATCTGATTGACAACGATTACTACTAGAGATTTTGTTTTTTGTTTTGGGGAGGGTTGGGTCTTTTCAAGACAGGGTCTCCCTGTAGCCCCAACTGTCCTGGAATTCGATCTATAGACCAGGCTGGCCTTGAACTCACAAAGATCTGCCTGCCTCTGCCTCCCAAGTGCTAGGATTAAAGGTGTGCGCCACCATGCCCGGCTACTACTAGATTTTAAAGAGGGTCAGTGTACCTCCCCAGTTTGTAGGCAATTGAGCAGAAGATCTAAGAGCCAAGCAGAGGAATGATATCAGTGTTATTATACAGCTTTAGGTCTGTTGACCCAGCTTGCCAGTTCCTAAATTAGATGGTGCTGCCTCATCACAGACACATTGTCTTCCATGAGAGCCCATCTTGTCAGATTTATGGCATGGGGAGACAGAGAATGATCTCTGAGAATTGGAGGGTACCAGAGAGAAAATAGAAAAGGCTGAGTTTACTATGCTTAGCCACTGCATCCAAACTAACTCCTAAATAATCAGGCTTCTGCTCTTGGGGAGAAGAGAAAAGGGAGTTACAGGAAGCAAAGTGATGAGTGCAGATCTTATGAAGCCCTGCACACAAAGACAATGGGACTGGGAATGTCCCCTCCCAACAGTGAGAGAGTATATGCAGCTGACTGCTTAAACATTGTTACTTACAAATGTCAATCCCATCGTCCACTATAACATAGCACCTTTTAGATGCTGAACTTCACAGGGGGCCACCCTTTTCTTATTTAGTTTACTTGGTTTTTCTAGACATGAAAAGCAACCGGCTGCTTCTGTTTGAATGAGTCTAGCAAAGTACCACAGACTCAGTAGATCATAAACAACAGAAACTTGCTTCTTACCGTTCTAGAAGCAGAAACCCCAAGATCAGGAGCCAGCATGGTCAGATGCTGGAGAGGAGGCCTGACCTGTCTGCAGACTGCACACTTCCCCTTGCGTCCTCTCATGGAGAAAGGGACCAGCTCTTTGTTTCCTTGGGAGTTTTGTGTTTGTGTTTGTTTTTTTGTTTTGTTTTGTTTTTGTTTGTTTGTTTTGTTTTGAGACAACCCTGGCTAACCTGAAACTTGCTACATGCACCAGACTGGCCTCAAACTCACAGAGATCCTTTGTTTCTGCAGCCAGAGTGCTGGGATTAAAGGCATGTGCCACTATACCCAGCTCAAGGCCATTTTACCTTCCAAAAGCCTCACTACTACATACAATCATATTGGGGTTTCCAATTTCAATATAGGAATTTGGGGACCAAGGGGCAAACATTCAATCTAGAAATAAAAGTAAAGTTTATTTATGTTAATGTCATAGGATAAAATGTAATGAGCACACCTCGTCCTAGCTGGTCCACCTGAAGCTGTGTACCGGCTCCTATTGCCTGCTTCGACTCACCATGGACCCCAACTGCTCCTGCACCACAGATGGATCCTGTGCCTGCGCTGACCCCTGCAAGTACAAAGAGTGCAAATGCACCTCCTGCAAGAAGAGCTGCTGCTCCTGCTGTCCTGTGGGCTGTGCAAAGTGTGCCCAGGGCTGTGTCTGCAAAAAAGAGGCTTCGGACAAGTGCACCTGCTGCGCCTAATGTGGGCTCATCCCCGAAACCACGTGTAAATAGAGCGATGTGTACAAACCTGAATTTGTTTTTTTACTACCCTGACCCATCTCTCAACACCTCTTTCTACGAAGCATGTAACTGATAATAAAAATCATTGACTTAAAAAAAAACAAACAAACAAACAAACAAAAAAAAAAAAAAAACGTAATGAGTAGCCAGAACAATTTGGCTGAAAGTTAGGAAAGAGATTCAAACAAGACAAGGCGAGACTGGCATTTATCTGGACCTGGTTCTGGAACGGGTATGCGCCAATGACCTGGCTCCTCGTCTCACCTGCTTACCACTCTATTTTTCTCCAAAGCAGACAATGCATACACTTACAAAAGTTGCTTAACAAACATTGCTCAACAAACGTTTTGTTGGATATGGTAGGTAATGGGGACTTTTGGAATTAGGAAAATGACCCATGCAGCGGGTCAGTCAACAGGGGTCTGGAAGAGAAGGAGTGAGGGGAAGGGACAAGAGACGCAAGGAATGGAGACAAGACAGGTTCTGATCAAGTCTCATTTACTGCAGGTTCATACACAGAATATAAAGGGTAGGTGTGAGAGGAAGTGTTTGCAACTGTTAAACCACAATGTTGTATAAAGGAACAAACATGCTGATACAGATCATTGGGATTAGTCAACACTAGGGTTCAAGAAACATCCTGTTTACAGAACATTTCATGGTTAAAGTTAAACTGACTTCCCTACAGCTGACCCACTGACCTTGAGAGGGGGCCCAATGGAAAATTACTACTTTGGCTGAATAGAAGAAGCCAGATACCTGACATGGTCTAGGGACCCCCACAGGAAAAAAACCTCTTGTGTGAGATTATATTGACCACACTAACATACTGTCACTTAGGATCTAATATTGTAGTTTTAAACTTTCCAAAACAATCCTACTACAGGATGGTTAAAGACTCCCAACTGATTTACAAGAATGCAAGAATTAGGGGACCAAAAATTATCCACAATCACTGGAATCTAAGAGGCAATTTAATAATCCCTGCAATAGCTGCACACCAGAAAATCTGACCCAGCTTCCTAAGGGTCAGACCCACACATCCATCACTTTATTGTTTGTTTGTTTGTTTGTTTGTTTGTTTGTTTGTTTTGAGACAGGGTCTCCCTGTAGCCCCAGCTGTACTGGACTCACTCTATAGACCAGGCTGGCCTTGAATCACAGAGATCCACCTGCCTCTGCCTCCCAAGTGCTAGTATTAAAGGCATGCACCACCATGCCCAGCCATCCATCACTTTAATAGCAATATAATAGTCAGTTTTGTGTTTTTACAACAAAACACCTAAAGCAGTCAATCTGATAAAGGGAAAAAAAATTTTTATTTTTCAAAGTTTGGAAGACTCAAAGTCTAAAAGATATACTGGCTTGGGAAGGGCCCATGCCCAGACTGTATCACATGATGGGAAAGGAGGACAATGAGAGACATTCTATTGTGAACAGGGAAGTGGGAAGAAGAGAAAGATGGGGAAAGGGAGGGAGGGAAGAAGGGGAAGAAGGAGAAAAATAAAGGTACTGCCTAAAGGAGATCCCACAACCATTTTCTAGAGCAAGGCCCCCAGTTATCTCAGAACCTCCCACTGGGCCCCACCTCTTAAAAGTCCACAGAACCCACACCCAATACCACCACTCTGGAAGCCAAGCTGTTATATATGAATCTATCTGAGACACTTAATCCACCCCCCCCCCGCCCCAGGCAAAGAGGCTACTAGAGAAGAGTGTAAAGCCCTGGAGACTGGGGTCCATTTAAATTCACTTTTTCTCCTGTGTTGTCTAGGGAACATAATCTAATGAAGAAAAGAGATTCTCAGATAGGGATCAGTTCCTGATCACTTAGATGACCTCCTCCCCAAGATGACATGGTAGTCTGGGAAAAATCAAGAAGAGGTAATAGAGAGACAGCTTGTACTTGGAGGACCCAAGCCTGCTTGTAGGGAACAACAGGCTATGAGGGTCCGTTTCTGTTTAGATAACACGGCACTGATGGGACAAGATTGCTAATGCTAGGCATGGGGGCGGGGAGCTATGAGTCAGCACAAAATGGCTGACACTGAAGGTCCAGGGACCCCAAAAGTAAGTAGTGATGTAACTGATTTTTTGGCAGAATACTACTTTTGTGTAATTCTGTATAAATACAGCCCTCTGCCTTGGCCAGGCTGCCTGTGTGTGTGTGTGTCTGTGCCTGTGTGCAGCCGCGTGTGTCAGCACGTGCCTGGGTGCCTACTTAGTGGCCTTTGTGCTGGGAATCAAGCCTGCCTATCTCTCGCCGCTCCTCTCAGTCTCTTCAACCTCTGGGCCTCCTGTGACCCTCGTCCTTTCATGACGTTGGAGCTTGGACCTCACGCTGCTTTATCACCAAGTTTTCAAAATGGCACATGCTGTCAACTTCAAACAAGACTTCTTCAAATATATTTTGCAAACTTTCACCCAAACAGAACAGTTAAAGTTCCATTTTCAAAATTGACCCAGCAGCCCCAGCACAGCTACACAGTTTGCAGGTCGGGCTGCTACTGGCACCCACGCACACAGTGAGCAGCAATTGCTCTTCAGTTAGTCCACTGAAGATGATTTTGTTCGGTGTCCCTGGCTGTTCCCTAGTCAAGAAATTAGCCTGAAAGCCATACTTGTGTGGCCCCGGGCTCCGGGAAGGAGCAGTGCAGAACTCAGCAGTCACTCCCCCGGGAATGATTGGTCAGGTAACTGCCTGTGGTAATGGGTCTCGCCTCTTCCCTGAGGAGGTCATGCCAAGGCCTAATGGCCACCTCTGTCAGTAAGGGTTCAGAAGCTGCTGTACACTTGCATTTTGTTCTACTGAAGTTTCAGCTGCTGGCTCTTAATGACCTCCCGTCGGACTGCCAGGCAAACAGGATCACAGGCTGACCTGCCTCCGCACCTCTCCGCATGGGGTTCATCCTTCCAAACTACCCTTCAAATGCAACCTGGGCAGTCCAGCCTTCCTGGACACAAAGCTGCTGTGAAAGGGGCATGCCTAGAGCTGGCCCACTGGCTGAGGACCCTTGCCCAGGACCCCTGGGGCTAGGGCAGGTGACCACAAATCACCAGCTCCTTCCTTTTCCTGCCTGCCTGGGCTCTGGAGTCGGCTCTGTGCTCCTCTGGCGTCTGGAGGCTGCTAATGAAAACAGAGCTCTGGGCCCAGGCCAAGGAGCCACCGCTTTCATTATTGTCTTCCTGGAGGAGAGCTGTGAGGGTTGTGCCCTGCAAAGCGCTTCGAATTGGAGACTAGTCAGCACTGGGTCTCCAGGCTGCAAACCAGGGGTAGTTCTCATTCAATTCCCTCTCTCCTCCTGTGCCTTTTAACTAACTTTGAAATTCCTCAGGCTGCTGCTGGGGCCCGCGTGCTGTTTCCAAGGGCTGGAGCCACACACACATTTATTTGGTAACCATTGCAGGAATTTCAGAAAATGAGAACCAGAGGAGGAGGTGAGGCCTGGAGTAATTAAGATGATTTGTTACACATGGTTCAGAGGGGCACAAATGGGTATCTGAACACAGAGAGAATACAAGATCAAAAGAGGCAGTCCCGGAAGTAGAAGCCTGGCTCAAAAGAAAAGCAGGCTGTCTGAAGGTACCCGAGTAGCTGCCAGATTCAAACACCGCTCCCTATTTTTATCTTCTTCCAGAGATAAAACAGAGGAAGATGCTTATTTTTTTAACTTTTGCTTTCTGCAGTTAGCTCCCAGAATAAAAAATTCAAATATGCCTGCCATATTTCCCAGTTGCACAAGTTCTCCCCACCTGAAATCAGTTGTCAGTAGAAAGCAGCATGCTCTTTAAGTCCCAGAAAGCAAGCTGCAAATGTACTCCTCCCTTAGAAGATGTGTGTTCTTTGCAAGCTTGTTAGTGCCTCTTGAAAATCCTGTCTCTGAGGAGAGACAATGCCCACGTCCACTTTACCTGGATCTGGAGTATGGAAGGTGAGGTCAGGCAGAGGAATCTCAAGAGCCAAGCCTGTGGGTCTGAGTGGACAACCACCCTTGACTGCATTTCAGAGTACGACATGATATTTTAATGTGCATTTTCCTTCCCAACAGTGTTCACAGTCAATAACCATAATATTATTTTCCAATACTATGAATGTCTCAAATCTTCTAATAGTTTGCCTCAATAAATTCAATACATCTGTTTTTCCCAATATAACTTTGTGGTCTCCAAATGACCTGAAAAGCACCTCTCCAACATCAGGCACCTGCCACCTAGAACAGGCCAACACATGCAGCCATCAACTGAAAAAAAAAACTCTGTCATGTAGCCTTACCTAAATACACTTCCTTTAAGAATCCAATGAATTAAAAGAATGGTCATATCTCCACTTTAAACTAGTAAGTGGGGGATACAGAGGTCTCTGTTGATTGGTGATGCTTGCCGAAATCAACTAGAGGTCTCCAAAGAAAAGGGAAATCTTGAAGACTAATGGATTTTCAAAAGTCAGCCTGGCCTTCTTACATGGAGGTTTCCCCTCCATTGACAATATGGAGGGTCTAAGATTAAAATATTAAGAGAGAGAAATTTCTGTCATGTGGTATGATTAAGGAAAGAGAAAGAGAGAGAGAGAGAGAGAGAGAGAGAGAGAGAGAGAGAGAGAGAAAGAGAGAGAGATTTCAGAAACTTGTCTCCTCAGTGCTATTGGTAGACATGAGTTCTCCAGTCCAGTTCTGGATAACAACAGGGACAACCTACTCAAAAATGGATGAATGTGGGTAAAGCCAAGAAGCTGGTTATTACCCTTAGTGGAGGAAAGGGCAATGTTCATGGCCCCTGCCTCTGATTAACTACAAGAGTTTACCTTTGGGATTCTTCCAAAGGTCATTTCTCTAAACAGGAGTCAACTCAAGCTCCGATCCTCCCTAATCGTATAACTATTTAGTGCACATTTAGCCAACTATTAATTAATGCAGCTTCTGCAGAGAAGGAGGCCATGGATAGACCAGCATTTAATGAGCATCCTAGGGCCTGGCCAGACTTTGAGGAAATGCACATATTGAGATATTAGTTGAAGCTCAAAAACAATAGGTGTCTGCGCCCTCTAAGTAGCTCATGTGTTACAGATCTGACAAGTCTCATTGATTTAAATGGCTAGAGCACTGCTTGGATTTTAATCTCCTTCACCTTTATACCAAGGAGGTCGCTGTTTAAACGCTTTTACTTAATAATGTAAACACCTGTCACACGACAGGGGCAAAGCTATTAAGGAGAAGGATTATTTAAAGCAAAGCTCCTGAATACAACATTGCTATTATTTTCCTGTCCTCAGTTGCCACAATTTAAGCAAGTCTTGCTGTCTTAGGACCAGAGGCAGTGCCCAAGCTACCTAGTGCTCTGGTCCCCACAAGGTCTGCACACCTTCCTCTTAGATGCGAACAAAATGCCATCTGTTTACATGCTATCATCTCAATGCCCCCCAATATCTGTTGTAGTCAGAAAATGTGTTTACCAAAGTCCCTTATTATAAGAGAAAACTATTTACATAAAGCCGCAGCCTATTAAGCCATTATCCTGCTAGCTACAAGACACAGGATAAACTCTTTACAATTCTTATCTTGTTTATACTTGCAACAACCCTATAATGCAGTGCTATTATTGACTACGTACTATGCACAGAATATGTAAGGAAATCTCTCAAGGACATATAGCATGTTTTCAATAGGTAAGTATAGTAAGTATAGTATTTTTCAATAGGAAAGCAATCCTATCTACAGCTGACTGCAGTACACTTATGCGTAAACAGTATGCTGCTTTTGCCATACTTGCTCGTGATGTGTACCATAAGGACCTATTAGTAGACCATATTACCCTGCCACCTACCACGCTGAAAGCCCAGGAGAATGACAAAGAGAGTAACTGGGGAGAAGACAATGTAGAGGGCTGGTAGGCAGAAAGAGATACTACAACTCCAGGCCTAGGGCCCTTGGAACAGAATGTGGGCAATGGAAAGACCAAGATTTAATCCCAGAAGGATACATGAGAAGATGCCAAACCCAAGTTCTGAGAACGCTGCCTAGAGCCTAGTTTGGTAAGAGGTGTCCTCTCCTCCTGCTCTTCCTTTACTCAAGCTGAAGCCTGGAGGAAGAGACACCAGAAGGCCCCTCCCACACACTCACCTTCCGTATGTTCTGAATGCTCATTAGAGCTGCTGGTGTGAGCAAAACCCAGGCCAGGAAGAAGCTCTGCCAACAGTACTCAAAGCCCTGATGTCATCTGACCAGGAGTTCACAAGCAAGGAAGGCACATTTGTAAAACAGCACAGACCCAACAGTCATTTGTCCTTATCTGAGTCACTTGTCATATATCAATGGGACTTCTATAGACCACTTCTCTTCTACAACTTCCTCTTCCATTTTAGTGATGAAAGGCAATCTCTTTGGCTTGGTCTGAGCACCTGACTCCAATGTTACTTTCAGTTGTGTGAACATAGTTATACTAGTTAGGATATGAAGAAGAGGAGTGCTCGGACTCTATGGATGGGAATGTAAATTAAGACAACCATTAGAGAAGATACCATGGATGTTCTTCCAAAAACCAAAAACACATAAAACTACCATGATTCAGTTCCTTCACTACTATCTATCCAAAGGAAATGAAATCAGTGGATCAAAGAGGCATCTGCATACCTGTGTTTATTGTGGCACTAGTGAGGTTTTGATGCTTCCTTTTCTTTCCCTCCCCCCTCTTGGAAGGTCAAGAACTCTCCAGTGACATCCTTTGTCTGTGACTCTTTGTTATCATCCTTACCCACTGCACAGCTCAGCCAGACATCTCACAGGGTCTTCCTCACTCATGCCACTAATTCTTTGTTGCCATCCACCTTAATTAGGTTGATAAGACAAAGCTTTCATTGGCTGATCCTGCAGAGACGTCACAGTTGGTGTGAGCACACAAAGCTGGGCATGATGCCTGTCTGAGCTTTGGCAGCACCATAAATTCCACTGGTAGGCTATAGGAGTGTGTCTGGTCCCCAGTACCTGTTGTGAAGCTATGATGTTCTCGTCCATCGTACCTCCAGAGGTGGTGATGGGTAATGAGGAAGCCCCGTCTTGAAGGCACTGAATCCTCACTCCGTAGTAGGAAGGAAAGAAACAAAGCTTCCCATTCCCAAGCAACTATTAAAATACATATATCCACCCACAGAGAATCCCTGAGTCAGCAAGAACTCACTTCCAGGACATGACCTACAGGTCAGGCATTTGAAGGGAGCAAGTAGGAGGTTGGCAAGTGACACAGGGAATAGGCAGGAAAGACCCAATCTCTTAGACAAAGTCCATCATATAAAAGCTACAGAAAAACATTTTAAATTTTGGGCTAAATGTTCTTGCTAATTCCCCTGCCTTTCCACCTGATGGAATATGATACCTCTAGACTATCTTTCTGGGAAGACAGTGGTAGTGACTGTGTATGGGTATCCCCCTGGTACGACACTAGAGAGAAGCCTACAAAATGGAAGACAGCCGCTCCCAGGCAGTTCTCCTCAGCAGCAGAGTTTCCGTCAGCTCTTGGGAGCCATGCTGGCTCTTGGAGAAGTGACTCTCAGTTTCCAAGGCAGAGCAGGATGGATGGCCTGGCTCTGCCTGCAGTAAACTCAGCAGCCTGGCAGACAGATTCTCTCCAGATTGAATAAATGCTGGGGAGCCTGGAGCGAGAGAGTGCTGTCCCCAGGAAGCACCAGTCCCTCTTTAAGCAATGGCTGCACACACCAGCTTTAGTTCTCGACTTCTGTAATATTTCTCTTTTATAAACTGGCAGGCACAGCATGTGGTCAAGGAGCCATTATAAGCCCTCTCAAACGAGGGGATTTTTTGTGTTTTTTTTTTTTACCCAGAGACTTAATTTCTTAAAATGTTAGCATGATTGTTCCCATGGAAAGTAGGACAGCCTCTTTTTTGTGCCCACCAGATAAAAACAAAACTAAACACACCAAAAAGCAGACCCCGTGAAAGGATTGCAGGCGGTCCAGGGGTCCTCCTCCGCCCTGTGCTGCCCCTGGCTCCAATGAGAGCTGATCCAGGCCCTCCTGAAGACAGGCTGTAGGAGATCTTTCCTTCCCCTGGAAACTGGAGCTGGTTGTATGAGGAATGACGCAGGTATGTGCCAGGAGAAGGGTTTTAATCCACACTGTTGCTTTTGCTGCTCACTTCTGGAGAGCTCGAAGCATTCCTGTAATGGAATAAGTCTTTGACCACCCTGCTTCTAGGCTGGAGAGGAAAAGACTGTCCTGAGCCCCTGCAGAAGAGCACTCACAGACTCACTGGCAGAGAAGAAACTGCACCCCCAAACCCACACATTTCCATCCCAAGTACCTAAACCACAGTGGACAGTTCCAGGACTGTGTACAGGAGGGCAGAGAGGGCACTGGGCTTTGAAGAGGCCTGGCTGAACCTGCTTTCACTGCTACCACAGCCCCCACTGCAGAGGGGGAGACAGCGTGGACAACTGCTAGGGCAGGTCATGTCAGAGGTTAAGACTGGGATCCTGACAGAATATCAGGGAAGCAGGTTTTACTTGGTAGTCAGGAGTGGGCTTCTAACATGAAGACAGCAGTTAAGAGCATAGCAACTCTGGAAGAGGCCAGGGTTTGAATCCCCGCACCCACATGGGGGCTAAGAACCCTCCATAACTCCAGTTCCAGGGGATCTGACACCCTCTTCTGACCTCCGTGGGCCTTACAGGACACCCGTGCACTTACGCACATGCAGCCGAACACTCATACACATAATTTAAAATAAGCAAAAATTAATAATAAAGACAGAAAATTGAAATCCTGTTGTTTTGAGAGGGTATCCATGAGTGGACTTCGCAATGGAGGGAGAAGCATTCAGGATCCACGAATTTCTCTCTATCTTTATGAAGATACATTTTTAAAGGAGAAAAACAAGGCTAATCAACCAGTGTGCCCTTGACACTCTCTGGGATGTCTGTCCACAGAGGCTGATGCCACTCTCCCCTTGTTCTTAATCTGAGAGTCAGAAAGGCAGAGAGACTAGGAAGGGAGAGAGGGAAGGAGGAGGGAGGAAGGAGGGAGGAGGGAGGCAGACAAACTAGGGAAGGAAGGAGGGAGGGAAAGAAGGAGGGAGGGAGGAAGGAGGGAAGGAGGAGGGAGGAAGGAGGGAAGAAGGAGGGAGGAGGGAGGGAGGAGGAGGAAGGCAGACAAACTAGGGAAAGAAGGAGGGAGGGAAGGAGGGAGGGAAAATTGCCATTAACTTCTAAAGGCTTCGTCCGTGCACAGTATGCTTTGGATTTTTAAGCACGTGACCCTTCCAAGCATCATCCAGCTTGCCTGTGGAGGTTCTAGAAGTAATGCTTTCTACAGCAGTGTCTCGGATTTGGCACCTGTGATGTACACACACACTATAATGCCATTTCATAGCAACCCTTGGCACATACAGTTTTCTTTCTGTTTACAAATGAATTAACTGAAGATCTTCACAGTTAATTAAGCTGCCTGTGATTATTACTATAAACTGAATGTTTGTATCCCTCTCCCAAACCCATGGGCTAAGGCCCTAATTACCCAATGTGCTGTTACTTGGAGGCAGGACCCTTGGAACATAGGTCATGTGGATGGGATTCTCAGATGGGGTCAGTGTCCTGGTGAGAAGAGAAGGGGGGAGATGCTCTCGTCTCCTCTGAGTGAAGCTGCAGCAGGAAAGGGTCACTGCAAACTAGGAATCAAGCCCACCAGTACCTCAATCTCGGATTCCAAAGCCTCTAGGACTAGAAGTACATTCTTCTTGTTTAAGCCACCAAGTCTAAGACTAATTTTCTACAGCAGACTAAGACACACCTACTAACTAATAGCTGGTTGGACCCAATACAGAGTCGGAACTCTTTCTGTAGAGCCAGCATCTCCATCCCCCTCTGCCTGCTCCACAGTAACATTGGCAGCCTTCCTTCCATAAGGTTCACCTAGTGAATGCAGTCTTTTCACATAATTGTATTTAATTTGTGATGTGTTAGTAGATATGGGGTATACAATCTTTAGGCCACAAATCCCAGAGGACCAGGAGTTCAAGACCAGCAAGACTCTGTCTCTTAATTAATTGACTAAAAAAAACAAACAAACAAAACTGATAAAACAATCTTAAAAATAATAACATGCAGTGCTAATGAGAACAGAGGAACACTCTTCCTAGAAATACCATATGGTATAAACCTTCTGAAGTATAATTTACTAAAAAAACAAAATGTATGAAGCTCCATAATACTTAACTCAGTAACTCTGTTTCTGGTAGTCAGTATTAAGGAAAAAAAAGGAGAAGCATTTAGGAAGATTAATAAAATAAAATTTGGATATTCATTATAGGATAATCCTTAAGAGTAAACACTTGGAAATAACCTCTAAGCCTAAACATATTCATTAAGTAGGTTAGAATTGACTCTGTAACAGAGTAGCACAGTCCATTACACACCCTATCAGAAGATACCCAAAGATGTGTGGAATGTTCTGAATACAGCCTGAAAGTCACAATCACAAAACAGTACATAAAGTATGGATCCCTGTGGTACTTTCAATGTAATCAGACATAAATTCACTTACTTTTCACAGTAGTTACTCTGGATGCGAGAGCTATAACTGGTTGTTAATTTCTTTACACTTTTTCTAAATCATTAGTTACTTTTCCCATTGCTGTGATGAAAAACCAACAAAACTTATAGGAAGAAGGGTTCCCTCTGGTTCACAGTTTGGGGATGTGTGGTGGATGATCGTATCGCACCCTCAGTTAGGAAACAGCTGCCGTCGTCCTTTCCACACCGCCCAGGTCCCCAGCCTGTGGACCAGGCTGCCCTTATGAAGGTGGGTCTTCTCACCTCAATTAACCTGATTAGGTAGAAAACCCTGCGCAGGGGGTTTGCCTCTTAGGTAATTCTAGATCCCGTCAAACTGACAACATTAACCATCACAATCATCTAGACTACAGAATGTTTTCTAGTCACAAAATGAAACTTTAATTTCTAATATTTGGCAAAAGGGTCCAATGCTCCCCCATCCACAAGCACTCCCCAGCCTCACATCTGGTGTTGCGTTACTGTCAACACCATCCCTATCGTTCTGAAAACATCGAGTCTCTTCCTGGGCTTTTTAATTTTCTATGGGGTTTTCAAAGGTAGGAATTGTCCCCTAGCTGTCTCTTTCCCCAGTACCTGACAATGTAGGTGCTCAGTGGATGTTAATTAACAGACATACCAAAGACCAAACTTCTATTCCCAATGCCAGACTATCCTATGTAGTTCCTAGTCAGCCCCTCCTGTCAATTGGGTCACACGAAAGATCTTGGCAGCAATTGGCAATGTGCACCTTTGTGTTGTCTCCTGTTTTGTGAAGTGTCCATTAGATCCTTGGATCCCAGACTCGTCGCATTAACACCTGCCCTTCATCTGTTAGTGAGGACACTATCAGGTAAGAA
Source organism: Rhizomys pruinosus (assembly GCA_009823505.1). NCBI lineage: Eukaryota > Metazoa > Chordata > Mammalia > Rodentia > Spalacidae > Rhizomys > Rhizomys pruinosus. The sequence continues at coordinate 11,380 of VZQC01009066.1, read as the reverse complement.
AGTTCTATGGTATAGCAAGTGTTTCATGTCCCTGGCACATTCACAGGTGAAACTGCACATCCACTCTCCTGACCACCTGGGCCCGCTCAACCTCCTCCTTACAAAGAGCAGGTGGGTTCTGATCGAGGGTGTTGGCCCAGGCCTCTGCCCCATCTGCATGCCGTGCTTTATATAAAATAGCAATTCAGAATCCACTCAGACTTGCCAGGAAGCCATCCAGGCAACTGTGGGATCACAAAGGGCCAGACCCAGGAAAGACAAAGGGGAATTCTCACTGCCACCTACCTCTGCCAGCCATTGCCATATGGAGGGCAGATGCCGGCAAGATGCCCAGCAGCTGCTGCTGGGTTAGCTGATGTGAGTAAAACAAGGAGAATGTGGTGGGGCAGAGCCCATCCACCAGTACCACCCCCAAAAATCTCCAGACCCTCAGACTCCTAGAAACATTCCCACACAGTGTGTGTTGATCACAATGGTGTTTTAAATTCTGAAACTCATAAGCACCTTCTGCGGTACATAGTATGTCCTATTATGAAATGCTGTCCAGGTATAATAATAGTAGCTGACCATCATGAGGCTCCACTAAGCTCTGTTCTAAATGTACTTATATGTGTTAGTTCCCAGCGCCCAATAAAGTTACCATTATTAAACCCATTTTATAGATGAAGAAACTGAGCAGTTAAGTCCATTCCCCTGGATCACTCAGACAACACACAGTGGGTTCAGGATTCAGAATGAGGGTGGTGTGGCACTAGAGTCAACGCTATTAACCACTACACAGTGCTGAGATGAACAGGACCCGAAATCAGACATGAGACCAAGCCGACACGTGTCCTCTACTAGCAAGAAAGCGATTTTAATTAATACGCCAATATAGAAAAACAAATGCAATGTATCCTTAAACAAAAAAAAATTATTTGACAACCTACACATTGCTGTTTTTACTCTTTAAAGATCTAGACAGAAATAAACACATAGAAAAACATCAGAAGCCACCAGGCTGCTAACAGTGGTTACTGGTGGGAAAAAGGCTGGAATGAGAGTTGGGGGTAGGGGTGGGGGGTAGAGAAACAGGCACAGTTTATCTCAGCCTCCTCTGTATTATTTGAACTTTATGAGCACTAATTCCTTTAGTAATATTGAAAGGAAAAGAAAATTAATAAAATAAAAAGACTAGGCCAGAGGCCTGTTTAGAAGCAGACTATGAATTAAGGCCAGCAGTTCAGGAGCTTCGCCCTCCACAACTGGGGCTTCTTTACAAAAAAGGAAGAAAGCCACAGAGGACTCAACCTAATTTGGGGGGGCCCTGGCAGAAGTGCCACTTGTCCGCCACACAACCGCTCCCGTTAACTTTGGATCCACCTCATTCAACAGTTGTCTGGCACAGAGGGTTCCATGCTTTAGTGGGAAGAGCACTGGACTGGAGTCGAGGCCTGGGTTTGCATTCCAACCCTCCTTGTCACATGCTGGTCACAACAGTGCACATCCTCAATCCCAGCTTCCAGGAGGTAGAAGCAGGAGAGTCAGAAAAACAAGAGCAGTCTGAGGCCAGCCTGTGCTACATGAGACCCTGAGCTAGAGAGACAGCTCAGCAGTTCAGAGCACTGGCTGGCTGCTCTCCCGAGGACCCGAGTTCAGTTCCCAGTACTCACCTGGTGGCTAACAACCACCCATAACTCCAGTTCCACAGGATCCAACTCCCTCTTCTGGCCTCTACGTGCGCGCGCGCGCGCACACACACACACACACACACACACACACACATTTCATTTTATTTTTGACTATTTTTTCAAATTTAGTTATTTTTCTTTTATGTGTATGAGTGTTTTATCTATGTGTATGTGAGTGAGTGCCACCTGTGTGTCCTACAATACCATGTGGCTTCACTACAAGGTGGTGACCAAGTCCCTTGACATGGCTGTCTAAGGTAGATTATGAGTAACCTCTGCCTCTACTTTCACAAGGCTATAAAAACAACATGCTGGAGATAAGCATCTCCAGTGGAAACTGTTCACCACTGTCCAGTCTCCCACCGTTCCTTTGACAATCACACCCCAAACTCACTAAGCACACACTACCCAGCTGAAGAACACGGTTTCAGCCCTCACTGCAGGCAGGCATGAGTGCCAAAGCAACCAGCTGCTAGCTGAGCCGCTGCAGAAAGAAGTGATGTGTGTGACTTCTAAGCGCAGACAAGCTATTTTCACCCTTTCCGTCCTTCTGCAAGTTAGAAGTTGGATGTGGTGATGGCAAGTCATCTTTTACCCCAAAGGGTGGTTGATGAATGAAATGTAGGGTGTGTAGGTGCCGCATAACCTTAAGAAACAGCTGCTCACCATCCCTGGACCACTTATAAGCTCAGACTCCACGCGAAAAATAGTCCTCTTACTTTATTACATCACTATTACTTTGTTCTTTGTTTTACCCTCTCAACCAGTATCCCCACTACTGTAACATCTTGTGAATGTTTACGTGGTGGTGTCAATAGTTGGTCTTGTTCTCACTGTTAATTGCATCTGCTGTGTTGACGTGACGGCCCATCTTGTGGTGTACCAGTGATCGTCTTAGTCACAGGCCCACAACTTCTGCTTTCCTGAGGTTGTCTGAGTGCTGCCACTACATTCTGAGATGTCTTACAGCCACACAAGTCACACTGTGAGAACTGCTCCAAGCATCCCTCTGGCATAGCTCCTCATGTTTCTATATCAAGAGTCCCTGGTACCTCGCTTTCTTTAAAACTAAAACATCAGCTGGGCATTTGAAAGCTTGGCAAATACCAGGTCGTTGCCCTGTGATAACTAGCTTCACCTGTGATGTTTTCCTCATTCCCGACTTACATTGAGCAAAGGAAGGATCCCTTCAAAACAGCCTTCAACTGAGCAAGCTAACCGTTTGTGTTAAAGAGCTTGCAGGAATGGAGGGGGGGGGGGCCTGGTTTTAGCTAGGTTCATTTTTTTAAAGGCAATTTTACTGAAGCTTTGTGCATTTCATACAAAATGTCCAATCAAAAGCCGGGCATGGTGGTGCATGCCTTTAATCCTAGCACTTGGGAGGCAGAGGCAGGTGGATCTTTGTGAGTTCAAGGCCAGCCTGGTCTACAGAGTGAGTTCCAGGACAGCTGGGACTACAGGGAGACCCTGTCTCAAAAAGAAAAAAAAAAATAATAATTCCCAATCAAAATCTAGACTCATTCCCCCTCCTTGCCCCACCCACCCAGAATCATGCATCCGCCAAACATGTTTTCATCTTTTTTCTCAGTCTCTTTAAATATTGTGCAGAAGTTTAATGTTTTGAGTAGAAGTTCACCATTAACAGTCCGTTCTTTGACCCAGTCTTTGTTTGTTGTGGGTGGGTTGTTCCTTTCCAATTCTGCATCACTCCAACAAAATATGCAATATGCATGTTACATATATTTTTTAGCATTTTCAGCTTATGATTCCTTTTTCTTATTTAATTATTAAGCTGAAAGAATGTCATGTTTGAAGGCTCCCTTCTTGGGCAAGCCCAAACCACCATCATTTCTGCCCTTGTGCTCACACACTGGAGTATTCCCTTCCCATGTTCACCAAAAGAGGTCCAGTAAGACTGGCGTCCTGTCTTGATCTTCCGTACTGGCCTCCATGATACAGCCATGGTAGTCAACAATGGCAGTCCACACTATGAAGAGGCTGAAACCAGTTAGTAGTTCAGTTCAAAGCCTGATGTCTCAGCAGTCCTTGTCTGGCACTGAAGGTCTGGAGGATCTTGGAGAGACATGATCCTTCCCCGTCCATATTCGAAGGTTATAAAGCTGTGCCTCATGTCTTTGAAGGACGGCAAAAAGAGTGGCAGCCACAGGTAGCTGCACTTGCCAGTAAGACAGCAAACATACCTTGTTGCTTTTTTTTTTTTTTTTTTTTTTTTTTGTCTTTTTACCAAGATTTCAAGTGGAGCTAGATTCTTTTTTAATTTTTTATGGTATTTTTGAGAACAAGGTCTCCCTTTATATCCCAGCTGGCCTAGAGCTCACTCTGTAGACCAGGCTGGCCTTGAATTCCACCTGCCTCTGCCTTCCAAGTGCTAAGGATTAAGTGTGCGCCACCACGCCGGCAATGGTTCTTTTTTAAATGATTGCACAACACACACACACACACACACACACACACACACACCCCTACAATCCTAGCACTGAGTAGACAGACACAGGAGGATCCCTGGGGCTAGCTGGGCAGACAGTCTAGCCAAATTGGTGAGTTCCAGGACAGTTGGGGTTGGTAGACCCTGTCTCAAATAATTAATAATAACAATAATAATGTAAAGAGCAATTAAGGAAGACATCCTAGCTCAACGTCTGGCCTCCATACATACCCACACACACACACATATGAACACACACACACACACACACAACACACACACACACACACGAGAAGTAAATAAGTAAAGAAGATACTTTAAAGGGAACTTGTCTCCTTTAAGCACTTTAAGTATGTCACTACTCTAGGGTAACAGTGGTCCTGTTAGAGAATCAGTCTGACGTGTTTAAGATATCCAAAGTTGGGACTGGGGAGATTATTTAACATCTTTTTCTTTGGCCTTTTTGAGACAGGGTCTCCCTGTAGCCTTAGCTGGCCTGGAACTAGACCAGGCTGGCCTTGGTTGGCCTGGAGCTCTCTATATCAGGCTGGCCTCGATCTCTCATAGATCCATCTGTCTCCCAAGTGCTGGCACTAAAGGAGTGTGCCCCCACAACCAGCAAGAGGACCTCAGTTTGAACCCCAGCATCCATGTAAGAGCTCAGCCTAGCTGCTCTATGTGCCTGGAAACCCAGTATCCCAGACAGAGACAGGTGAGACAGGTACATCCTGGAGCTTGACAGCCAGCTTGCTTAGCTGAAACAGCAAACTTCAACCTACAGGGAAACCTTCTCAAAAAAAAAAAAAAAAAAAAAGGTGGATGGGGCTGGAGAGATGGCTCAGTGGTTAAGAGCTCTTGCAGAGGACCTGAGTTTGATTCCCAGAGCCACATCTGTACCTCCAGTTTTAGGTGATCTGATGCCCTCTTCTGACCTCAGAGGGTATTGCATGGCACAGGTGCATATATAAATATATTTGTGCTTATATTTATGTGTATAATGTGTATGAGTGTATTGCCTCCACATACACTCATACAGTTAAAATAAAAAAATAAAATATATTTTTAAAAATAAGGTAGAGCCGGGCATGGTGGCCCACACCTTTAATCCCAGCACCTGGGAGGCAGAGGCAGGCAGATCTTTGTGAGTTCAGGGCCAGCCTGGTCTACAGAGTGAGTTCCAGGACAACTGGGGCTACCCTGTCTCGAAAAGACCAAAAAATAATAATAATAAGGTAGAAAGGGCTAGAGAGCTGGTGACGCCATTAATGGCTCAGGTTCACAAGCAAAAAGACAAAAATAAGGTGAGGTGATTGAAGAAGACAGTGTCAACCTCTGGCCTCTGAATGGGTACACATATGTGCACACCACACACACACACACACACACACACACACACACACACACGCACAGATTACAATAAAATAAAATTTTTAAAGCTCTCCAGAGTCATTTTCAGTTAGAAGCAGGAGAGTTAGACATTTTTAACAAGCACTACTTGAGTGGGTACTGGGTTTGCAATGTGCTTCTTTAATGGCTATTCATATTAGCTCTGCAATAAAAGGTCCTGGGTTATGTCTCTATCTAGCCTGGAGTTTATTTAGTGCTCAGTGTTAGGATGAATAATAAGCCCCTTAGCTTTGTGACATATTGTTCTTTAAACACAAGACCCATCAGCACTCTGCCCTTCAGTTCCTGGTAAGAAAGAACGTTCTCAGGGAGGAAGCCCCAGCCCCACAGGAGCTTGTGAAATGTAAAACTAGAGGTCGGTGGTAGCAGAAATGAATCTGAAAATAGCTTCTATAAAAACTCTTCTGTTCTGCCCCTTTCTGCAGGAGCTGTTTGAGACCTTCCATGGGCCCCAGGTGCCTCCCACTGACGCCGGCAGGAGCTTCCAAGAGACATGGTTGTAGCACCTGCGGCTGACTTGCAAATCCCAAATTTAGATACAAGTAAATTTCATTTTGTTTGGTTTTGCTTTTTGAAACCCTAGGGTGTGATATTCCACACCCCTGAAAGGCTGGAAATAGATCAAATCATCTCACCCTTGTTTCAGTGATGGAGAAAGTAGAGCAGAGAGACGTTGGCAGCCTGAAAGATGCAGTGTTACCTGGTTAGCCAGGGAGCACTAAGGACGCCTTGTGCTTGTGTGCCTGACATAGTGCTTGGCCCATGACAAAGAGACACCTGAAAGTGTTCATTGAGTGAATAAATGAATGAATGAATTTAGGAATAAGCAAAAGTAACTAACCAATATGGCTCAAATTTGAACAGTACAAGGCCTTCTTCTGAAAAAGTAACAGTGTCAAACCCAGAGATTGTCTATAAAACCCCAGTTTGAATAATACGATCATAAGAAAATGTTTTTATTCTTTGAAAATACCTCTCAGCAACAAATGACCATAGGTAAATATAACTTCTACTTTGATACGAATGTTTCATTATGATTAAAAAAGAAACACAATTTTTAAAAAAATTCTCACGGAATCCTTGTACTTCCGTATTACCAACCACCCCAGCTTCCAAAGGCCAGACATGAAGGTGAGCCCTTGATCAGGACAAGGTGTGAGTGCTGTTCTGTGTTATCTCCTCTGCATGTCACCCTGGAGACCCAGTGGTCCCCTTTCTCCAACCATTTGAGGACAAGATGGTGAAATGACCTTGACCAACCTCCCACCCTAGAGGGGAAAGGACAGCTTCTGTGGTAACAAGAGATAGGAGCTTCTGGGGCCTCTAGGGACTTCAGGTTGACTACACTACAGCCTGAAAGCTGAGGCCCTACAGGGTGATCAGAGACCGTGCCAGTGCGAACTGGATCCCAGAAAAGAAAAGGACGTGTGCGGGGCGGGGCGGGGGGTGGGGGGGCGCACAGAGGACAAGGAGGACTTCCATCTTCCATCGTGAGGCCTGTTATTTGCCAGCAGATGGATTCTCTGCCTCTTCTCCAACCAGATTTGCCAAGTCAAGCCCCAAGGATTTGCATAGCAGGTGCCCAAACCCTGAAGACCCAATGGGTGTGAGTTCAGGACTTGCTGGAAGATACTGAAAATCTAAAAGCACCCAGACTCTTGGGGAGAGAAGACTCACAAGAAGCTGCTGGAAAATGACTTTCACATCACCTCTGTCACCTCTCCACCTCTGAGACACAAACCTACTTTAGTCCACCCTGATCCTGTCTTCTCCGGGTCCGCAGTCTGGCTTGAGGCTCCGACCATAGTCTTGTGTCTTAACCCCAACCCTGCACCTGTAATGTCTTTGATGCTGCTCGGCCACATTTGGGGAAACAGGTTGCGTTTGGAGCACTCCACTGAGGGGTGTGTGAACATGGCTGACATTTAGTTTTTTTTTTTTTTAACCGTTTCCATATTTTTAATTTTTGCAACAGATTTCTATCTACACGTTCTTATGCTTTTACAAGACACCAGTTCTTTTTTTTCGTTTGTTAAAAGAGACTTTTATTTTTGATATATTAAAACGTTTTCATAAGTCATAAATCATTTCTCACATCAATCTAGAATCTCATTCCTTTCCCATGCCCCCCGCCGGACCACCCCGTCCCTGCACTATCTGCTACCAGTCCTGTACTTTCTTATTCTAGAGTATTTTTTCATTTCTTTTTTTTTTTATTATTTTAATTGAGCTTATGTGCTTTCATACATTTTTCCAATCAGTTCAGCATATTTCCTTTCCTTCCCCCCACCCCACCCCATCCCAGATCATGCATTCTGCATAACTGTCCTGACATCTTTCTTCACTTCGTTTTTTTTTTTATCATTTTAAGTATAAATATATTCCATGATAAGCATCTTCATGCAAAACCTTCTGCGGCTGTTGTGACCCACCTACCGCCCCACCCTCCGTGGGGGTCCAGGTTGTTCATCAGTTGTCAAATGCGTGTCCAACTACATTGCTGTAGTTTCACCATTCATCACCACACAACACCCAATCTACCCTTTCATTCACCCTCCCCCCTCCGCAGGTTTTCCCTAGGCTTAGAAAAGGGCACAGGTGAGGAAGAGGTAAACAGTCACTCTCTCTGGGCTGTTGATTGGAGCTGGTCAATTCTAAGGCTGTTTCCTTCATGGGCTGAAGTTTGTCAGGAATAACCTTTCATCCTACAATGAAGACAAGCAATTAGAAATATGTATTAACAGACTAATATTATGGTAGGTTACTATTTAGCTAGACACATTATTTTTAGAAGGACAGTGGCCAGGAAGGCAGGTCTGGGAACTATTCATATGAAGAGATGGCTACATTGAGCTTGGAAAAGAGAGAGCTCAGCACCCCTGCCCACAGTTAGCACGACTCGGCAGTCAGTAAATGTTCACTGAAAGAATATTCTTGGAGAGGGAAGGAATATCCTCAGCATACAACAACTTACATGGAAATTTAAAAAAAAATGAAATAAAAAAAAAAAAAAAAAAAAAAACAAAAAACAAAAAAAAAAAAGCACCCACATCCTCGTCGTTGCTCTAGTTCTCTCCCACACCAAAATTTACTCCTAAGAAGGTGACTGATAAATTAAGATTTAACTAACACCACTTCATTTCTTTCCCTACCTGTCCACTGGCATTGTAGATCCAATGCAAGTGCAAGTAGGATTCGGTTCACAGACAGATCCGGGAGACAGTTCAGAGCTGCGGGGACGTGTTCTTTTGTCTCTAAGCACACAGGTATATCTTATTAAGCTGACTCTGAGGCCAGCTCTTATCAAAAAGATGAAGTGAAATTTTGGCATATTCAGGGAAGGGCAGTAAAGTCGGTGCTGTGATCACAGATATAGGCTGCAAAGAGCAGCCTTTAAGACAGAAACGGAAAAACTGTAATCTACAGCCTAGGAACACTTATTAAAATGAGATTTGGCCAAAGACTATAAAATCTTAAATGGTAGATAATAAGGTCAAGCTAAATTACTATTTTCAGCTCAGAACAGATGACGAGACAGGAGGACATAAATGGGAATTAAAAGAAAAGAGATTTGGAATAGATCAGAAGGTTACCAAAAATAATCCATGGCTGAAATGACTTTCTGGACTCATTCACTTGTGCTGAAAATATTGAGTCATTGAAAAAGTAATGAGATGATATTCTTGGGAAATGGAATAGTTAAAATGAATGGGTTCAGATGAATCCAAAGACTTTAATCATTCTGAAGAGAAACACTTGCTGGGGCAAGTTGAAGTTTCATTTTGGGGAGATAACGAGGTGGAAGATAAGAGGACTTTGCTTTCCACAGTCTGTGGGGTTTGCACCTCCTATAAAGGTACAGTGGTGTGTAATACCAAGGGCTTTTCTGAATAGAACCTCCTACTGGATCTCAACAAGAAAAAATGGGCAAGACAGACTAGAGAAAAGATCCCTAGAGTTTGTTAGCCAGGCTAACACCTCCACCATGTCTCCATGAGCCCTCAAGTCTCACGTCTTCCCACGTGTAACTCCAGGGATTAGACAGTACAGGGGCAGGCAAATCTGCCATTGGACATCTTTCATTGTTACATTGCTCTATCCATTGCTGCAGGCCAGGCCCCCCACACTGGTTCCCATTGAATCTAACCATGGCTTTCGGACCTATGGGTCTCCTTCCATTTTTCCACAGCCACACAGCAGATACTCCTGGGCAGCTCCAAGTGAATTTTCTCTTTTCCATACTAAATGTTGCCACATCCCTCATGTGACATGATTTCTAGATTCTGCCTTCCAGACCATCTTCCTTTAAAAGACTAAACAATCATCACACACACACACACGCACACACACACCCAACACACACACACACACGGCATTCTTGGTCAGGTAAGCTGCAAGTCCTCAGAATATACTCTTGAGAAGGAGGTCTTTGTACACCTGGGATCATGGGCCAAAACACATAGTTTATGCTATCATGGTGACATCTAACAAGATGCCTTGTTAGACCACTCTTAGAACAGGCCCCAACAGAAAGGTTAATTCCATGCCTTCTTCTGTGTGCCATGCAGAACTCTTCTCCAGCAGACACATGGGCCTCTTGCTGATACACAGGATAGCCAAGATGCGCCTCCAGAGAATAGGGTTATCATTTCAAACACTGGGAGGGACCTAAGACAGTGGCAAAAATTCACACATACCTCCCCATCTGGTATCCATTCAAATGACAGAGGTTTTATAATAAAATTAATTTTGTTGCAGGATTTTATGGTTCGAATTCATAAAAACAGAACAATACAATTTGTCAAAAATCTGGGAAAGATAATTATACATATATATATATATATATATATAAATATATATAATAAACAGTTTCACATCGGAACCCCACCACCCGGGTACAAACAGCTAATAATGTAACTGTAGAGTACTTGCTAGTCAATTTCTTTTTCATGAATATGTAACTGTGTCCCTGATGAGACAGAATTTTATCATATTTTGTTAGCAAGAAAATCTGCAAGTTAAAAGTTGCCAGCCACTTTCATGTCTAACAAGTCATCTTGGGATACATTTTTGTTCTGGAAACAATCATATGGGAAGTTTCTTTTAGTTTTTCAGATTGACTATGAAGGCACCCAGAACCCAGAGACAAGATCAGTCATTGGGTAATGTTTCTCTTGACAAACACTGCGCACCTCTGCCCCAACCCAAAGCCAGTGTGTCTGGGAAGTAGTGGAGACTATGTGAAAGAGAGCTTAAGAAACACACACACACACACACACACACACACACACACACATGGGAGGCCAGTGTGCAAGGTCACACATCTCCTTACATGCACTAGCTGATTGCATCAGCTGCTCTGCTGCAGGGACCTTTGTAGGCAAACTGTTGGTGTGTAGAGGTATTCTGTGTTCAGCACATTGCCAAGACTGGAGCCTTCTATCATCAACACAGTACCAGCACAGCAATGTTGGGACATTATGTAAACACAGTACTGGAGCATTCTACCAACACAGTACCAAGCACAGCAATGTGGGCATGATGTAAACACAGTACTGGAGCCTTCTACTAGCACAGTACCAGCACAGCAATGTGGGCACGATGTAAACACAGTACTGGAGCCTCCTACCAACACAGTACCAGCACAGCAATGTGGGCATGATGTAAACACAGTACTGGAGCCTTCTACCAACACAGTACCAGCACAGCAATGTGGGCATGATGTAAACACAGTACTGGAGCCTTCTATCAGCACAGTACCAGCACAGCAATGTGGGCATGATGTAAACACAGTACTGGAGCCTTCTACCAACACAGTACCAGCACAGCAATGTGGGCACGATGTAAACACAGTACT
>VZQC01009061.1:695479-743652 GCA_009823505.1 Rhizomys pruinosus | reverse complement strand
GGGGGGGGGGGTAATGCCTGACCTAGCCCATGCCATGGTACCTGCCTGAGTGACTTACAGCCTCCTGTCTGCACCTCAGGAACGGGCCCACACAAAGCCACAGAAGGACCAGATCAAATCCAAACCCAACCCTCTGGTCACGCTGCAAAGGCAAAGCATGGTCCCGCCCAGACGGGAACCCCCAACAAGAGGGCTCAGAGTTGAGACCCTCTTCCAGCCAACCCTGAGACAGTCCACCCCAAAAAGTACCTGCCTGAATGACTTATGGCCTCCTGCCTGTGCCTCAGGAGCCGGCCCACACTGAATCTCCTCTTTAAAAGTACATCAAAACATACATCAACTTGCTATGTAACTTGAGAATGTAAAGTTATATCTCTTTTTGTCTGCATTTAACATTACTCTTAAAGTATAATTATTGTTGCAGATTTTAGCCAAGTTTATAATGAAAATTTGGAACAAAACACAGAACGGAATTATTTGACAAATAGTTTTCCTAGAAAATGGGTTCATGTAAAACTGTGAAAAATAAGAGTGTGGTAGCTGAAAAGATTAAGACTAGTAAAAAAAAGCTGAGTAGTATTTTACATCAGTAGTGTGCTCAAGAATTGGCCAGTCCATGCCCATCCCAGGCTCAAGTGTGGAAAGGTTCAAACTAATTTAAAAGGCTTTGCTTTGAGAGTAGAGCTCTAGGTTATCCTTGCTCATGGCCATCTAGGGAAGTATATTAGCACATTTAGAAATGTTGACACTCACTGGGAGTGATGGCACACGCCTTTAATCCCAGCACTTGGGAGGCAGAGGCAGGCAGATCTTTGTGGGTTCAGGGCCAGCCTGGACCACAAAGTAAGTTCGAGGCCAGCTGGGGCTACAGGGAGACCCTGTCTTGAAAAGACAAAAAAAAAATGTTGACTTTCAAACAATACTGTAGCCACTTAGCTGTGGTCCAAAGAACCTATTCACTCCTCAACCTAGTGAGATCTTAGTATGATTTCACATTATGCCGGTTTGGAGATCCACATAATACAAGAATTATGGTGTCATAGAGGCTCCACCTAGACTTCAAAGGAAAGCCAGGCAGAGAAAATCTACTCAATATAATTATGGCTGAAAAGTTTCCAAATCTGGAGGAGGAAATGGACATTCAAGCATAAGAGGCATTTAGAAGCCCAAACAGACATAACAAAAGAAGTTCAACACAAAATTACAAAACAAGGCAACAATATTAAAAGCTGCTGGAGAAAACAGCCAACTCACAAAGATAAAAACATCAACAGAAACCCTACAAGCAAGGAAAGCATGAAATGATATTTTTTTAATTAATTTTATTTATTTCTGTATGTGTATGAATGTACTGTCTGCATGCAAGTTTGTGCACCCGTGTCGTGCAATGCTGCGGAGGTCAGAAGAGGGTGTTGGATTCCCCTGGAACTGGAGCTCTCCTGGAATTGGAGTTTCAGACTGCTCTCAGCCACCATGTGGGTGCTGGGGATCGAACCTGGGTCCTCTGTGAAAGCGTCGGCGCTCCTAACCGCTAGGCTATCTCTCCAGCCCCTGAAATGATATATTTTAAACCTTAAAAGAAAATAACTGCCAGCCAAGATTGCTATCTATCAAAGTTATCTTTTAAAATCCACAGAGAAATAAAGAAGTTTCAACACAAGAACAATCAAAAGGAATTCAATGACCACTAAGCCATTGTTGCAGAAGATACTTAAAGGAAACTTACACACTGAGGACAGCCTCAATCATGAGAATACAAGAAAGAATAAATTTCCTAAGAAGAGCAGGTGAGAAGAGAACTAACGAAGAATCAATTCATGTCCTGCTCAGCAAACTAACAAATCCCTTAAGTGAATAAGGGAGAAAGAAAAGAACAAACACGTGAAAAAAAAACTTAAAAATTACAGAAATTAATAAATCTCTCTCCATAAAAATCCCTAAATGTAAATGGTCTTAACTATCCAATTCAAAGAGGAAGCCTAGCTGTTTGGATTAGAAAACAAGTTTTAATTTAACTATAATTTTTGTCTATGAGAAACACACTTTACTAGCAAAGATGCATACAGATTAAGAATGAAAGGGTAGAAATAATTTATAAAGCAAATGGAAAGCAAAAGTGCTTATATCTACCGATAGAGTAGATCTCAAACTCGAAGTAATCAGAAAGGATAAATAAGTGACTACATATTATTGTTTCATAGCTGTTTTCTTCTAATTGAAACATTTCCTTGAGGAGGGAGAAGGAGGAAGCTCGAGATGCAGGAGGTAAACTAAACATCATCTCATATGTGGGAAAGCATGTATGAAAAATAGCCAAGCAAACCATTTTAACTGTATGTCTCTGTGACTTTTTCTCTTGTTGTAAGAAATACCTGTCAAACCAGATTAAGGCGCCTGGGGTTGATTATAGCTCTCAGTTTGAGGGCACAGTCCATCATGGTGGTTAAGACAGTGCTAATTTGAAGTACCTGGTCACACTGCATCCTTAATTAGGAAGAAGACACTGATGAATACCTATATTAACTTTCTCTTTTCTATGCAGTCCAGGACCCAAGTCCAGTTTCTTTTTCCCAGGTTCTTACTAATACTTGTTGTCACCTGTTTCCTTGATGATGCCCATTCTGACAGGAATGAGGTAGAATACGAATGTAGTTTTAATTTTTAGTTCCCTGATAGCTATGGATAATTGAACATTTTTTTCATATATTTACTGGACATGTGTGTTTTTTCTTTTGAGAGCTCTCTGTTAACTTGTTTGCTGTTTATTGATTGGGTGATTTGATTTGGGGCTTTGAACTTTTCTGGATATTAATCCTCTGTGGGATGTACGGTTGGAAAGGCTTTCTCTCACTCTGCAGCTTCCCTCTCCTGAAGGGTCCTTTTGCTGTGCGAAGCTTTTTAACTTCATGCATTTTTTATTTGTTATTTTTGGAATTATATCTAAGTTATTGTGCGTCTGTTTAGAAAGTCCTTAACTGCTGAGCATAGTGGCACATGCCTTTAATCCTAGCACTCGGGAGGCAGAGGCAGGCAGATCTTTGTGAATTCAAGGCCAGCCTGGTCTACAGAACAAGTTCCAAGACAGCCAGGGCTACAGGGAGACCCTGTCTTGAAAAGACAAAAAAAAAAAAAAGCTCTACTTAGACCATGCCGGAACCCTTGTCCTCAGCCACCTTAAGAGAGTCTCCAGAATGGGAAGTGATCTTCCCACCTATCAGTCACGAGCCAGCCACAGCGCAGGACCCCCAGGGATATAGGCTTGGGGGCAGCCACGTGCCCATGCAGAAGGATGCTGGGACGCCTACCTCCAGGTTGATGAAGACGGCAGCCATGTCCGCAGGGCTCAGCACCAACCGCAAGGGGCCCATGTAGTTCTGGAAGGAAGAAGGTCATGCTGCCACTCAGCATGAGGGATGCCCTGCCGGACCAAAGCTGCCAGGCACAGGGAGGTGCTAGGCACTCACTGGACAGTGTACAGAGAGGACGGTGCTGGGAGTGTCCTGCTCAAAAGGCGGGCTGGGACCAGAATTACAACCCACAGACACAGCACAGCTCTACAGAAGTCACAGTGAGGTCTGCCTGGGCCAAGCAAGGGGCAGTGTGCCCCAGGACCCTGGGCTAGAGGTTCTTCTACCCATTGTAGCCAAGAGATTCTTACCCTGACAACAATACGACTTTTTGCATAAGCACACAGATGAATCAGGGAAGTGCCCAAGCCAGGGCCACTGGGTGCTGATGGTGGCCACCTGAACGGGTAAAGGTTACCAGGGCTGCTCAGGGACTCCCAAGTGGCACTCTTGTCGAATGTGGGATGCTCTCAGCTACCCAGAGAGGGCCGGGTGTGTTCCACGGGACAAGGGAGTGGCTGAGAGGGCTTAGCTCACTCCTGGCTCCATGCGTTCATGAATGGAATGGCGAGGACACCTGGCTNAAAAAAAAAAAAAAAAAAAAAAAAGAAAGTCCATAACTATGCCTAAATCTTTAATTACTTTCCAATGTTTATTTGTAACTTCAGTTATATGGTTTACATTAAAGTCTTTTTACCCATTTTGAATTTATTTTTGTGCAAGTTGAAGGATAGGGGGTTGATTTCATTCTCCCACATATCAATATCCAGTTTTCCCAGCACCATTTGCTGAAGAGATATTTTTTCTCCAATATACTTTTTGACACTTTTATTTTTTTTTTAAATCAGGTGTCTGTAACTGAAGGGGTTATATCTAGGTCATTTATTCTATCCCAGTGGCTTATGTCTCTGTTTTGTGACATACAGTTTCTTTTTATTACTGTAGCTCTGTAGTAGAACTTCGTTTATTTTTAAAATGTATTTATTACTTGAGAATTTTGTATGAGCATCTGTGTTTTGATCAAGTCCACTTCCCATTCCTTACCCTCTAATTCCCACCCACACTTCTCCCTCTCCATTTCATGTGTTCTTTTTTCAAACCTATTGCATGTACTTAGTGGTACCAGTATGTGCTTGAATGTAGGGCAATCTATGGGATCACAGGCAGCCTCTCGGGGGTATATCCTGGAGAAAACTGACTCTTTCTCTCCCAGAAGCCAGCAATCGCCAATAGCTCCTCAGCTGGGAGTGAGGCTTTCTGAGTCCCCCTGTTGCCTAGCTTCCATTGTGCTAGAAGGTGCTATGCATGCCACCTGGGGAGAAACATAATCCTCAGTCTCACCCAGTTTCGAATTACAATAGCGGCTATGCTGGTGAAATATAGCCACTCATTCGAATAGCAGCAAGAATGTTGATGGGAGAGTTACAGGAGTAACCAGCCACATTCTGACCCTCTCCACAAGACTGAACTTGTGCCTCTTACCATTAGTGGAGCAAAGAACATGTGGCCTGGTAGGTCATAGGCTTTATGGGACAGCCTACTGTTATTATTCTGCTAAACAGGCATCATATCAAACCAACTCCTAATGACTTCTCATTATACCCATAGATTTGTGAACCTCTCAACCCTCATCAAAGAAGCTTCTTTTTATAAGTTAGATGGTGATAAACACAGCGACTTAAAACTGGTGAAAGTGCAAAGAACAAGAGACTCCGGAGTGGGACATCTGCATTGTATCCCCTCCTCCCAGTGCTCAGGGATCGTCATGAAAGAGGGGGCAGAAGGTTTGTAAGAGTCAGAGGCAGTGGATGACTACAATGAAGCTGTGGTCTGGACAAACGGGGCAGTTGCTCATAGGATCTCACAGCGGCTGTGGCAGTGTGCACAAAACCTGCACAAGATCAATCCAGACGAAGTCCCAGCATGGAGTACAATTTGAAACCAAGGTGTAACAATTGTCTTCAGCACTACTATGTATTACTTGGGATTCCTTTAGCTTGTGTGTGTGTGTGTGTGTGTGTGTGTGTGTGTGTGTGTGTGTGTGTGATTCCACATGAATTGTAGGATTCTTTTCTATTTCTGTGAAGAACGCCCTTGGTATTTTGATGAGGATTGCACTGAATCTACAGACCGTTCTTGGTAAACAGACACACTCACAAGAGTAATTCTTCTGATCCATGAATATGGGAGGTATTTCCATCTTCTATCATCTTCAATTTCTTTCTTTGGTGTTTTATTTTAAAGTTGCCTAGTTTTATTATTAAGTATTTTATTCTTTTTGAAGCTATTGTGAGTTAGATTTACCTCCTGAAATCTTTCTCAGCAAGCTCCTTACTGGTGGTAGAAGAGCTACTGACTTTTGCGTGTGCTTACTTTTCTGCTGTGGAGGTCAGGCTAGCTGACCCAGGAGCCTCCAGGGATTCTCCTGTCTCCTCTTCCCACCTCACCTTGGCAGTGCTGGGATTACTGGCATAGGACCCCACACACACACCACCACCACCGTATCTGGCTCTATGCATGTTCTGGAGCTTCTAATTCAGGTCCTTGCCCATGCAATAAGCACTTACCCAGTGATTCATTTCTCTGGCCCTAGAGACATCTTTTAAACAGCAATGTAGAGCCGGGCGTGGTGGCGCACGCCTTTAATCCTAGCACTTGGGAGGCAGAGGCAGGTGGATCTTCGTGAGTTCAAGGCCAGCCTGGTCAATAGAGTGAGTTCCAGGACAGCTGGGGCTACAGGGAGACCCTGTCTCAAAAAGACCAAAAAAAAAAAAAATAATAATAAAATAAATAAATAAATAAATAAATAAAAAATAAACAGCAATGTAGAGTATGTAGAACAACTTCACCTAAGCACCTTTTTATGCCTTTCACTTTATTTTGTTTTAATGCTTACAGTTACAGTAGTTAGTGTTCTTACGCTCCTTTATCAAATGCTCTGTGGAAAAGAGAAGTGTAATGATTTAGCGGCAAGGAGAACACCAACCAGCATCCCAATACACAGCCTGACCACTCATTCCTCAGGATCATATCACCTCAGCCCTACCATGAGCACCTTGGAATCAGGAATCAAGTCTTTCTGTCATAGGAATTCTCAGTGTACTGCTGGTCTTAGCAAGTAATTATGCAGAGGGCTCTCCCACCAACATTGGGCCATTATTTATGTTTTCTTTCAACAATTATCAATGAACCAGGATGAATACAAATAATTGGTTTTCAACTGGCTAAATGGATTTGATTAATTTCACCAGGAAATTAATCAGCCCTGTTTGTTTAAGGGAAGGTCAAGGAAGAAGATTCTTACACCTATCATTTTAAAATATTGATGTAAACCAAAGCCATGAATTTAGCACAGGATGGATTGCAAGTTAATTTATAAGCAAACCAAATAATCCAACACTAAGCCAAATGCAAGGACCAAAGAATGGCATTGGCTTCAAGGAACTTCAAATCAAATGGAAGAGTCCAGTCACTCAATCAGGAAATAACAGATGCTGCAGATTCAACCCAAATGGTAGGGAAAGAGCCAGCCTTTTCAGACAGAAGGACACAATTTAAAATGATCAATTTTTAATTTCCGTATACTGACACCTATAATGGTATAAATACTTTTATTAAATCAGAAATATGTGGATCAAAAAACTTTAAATAATAAATTATTCAATCACTCATAAATAAACATAGTTTTGGTATTCTATCAGAATCATTTTTTGTAAACATGCAGCTTTGAAGTAGCCCAAGATCATTTTGTGTAATACTTTTTAACTATTGGTCAGTGTGTGTGAGAAAATGTAGGAATTCTTGGCATACATTCACATACACAAAGAGCTATCCTGGAACAAAAAGATTTGAGGCATCTGTTAACTTTGGATTGCAAAAAAATAATTGTATAATTCAGAGATAGTCTACACAGTACCCCATAGAAATGATGCTGTAACTATCCAAGCTAGTTAACAATAGACCAGACTGTCTTTGTGTGGAGAAGTTCCCTTTCTTTGAAAAGGAATTCCCAGCTAGGAAAGGCAGGCAATATTATGAACAGGTCCTGCCCCTAGACTTGAAGGAATTTGTGGTCTCTTCCAGTCTTAAAAACTATAAACTGAAAGAGCATTATTAAAGAAAATAAATTTTATATTTGATTCGTGTGTTTGTACATGTGTTTATGTGTGAGTGTAAGTATATTAAAATTGCCTATATTTTGGAACTATACCCTTAAAATATATCTCAAGCTTTAATCTAAATATTGCTTGAGTATTTCTCTATGATGTAGAGGAGAAAGACTGCATATGAATTGCAATCATTTCATAATAGAAGCATGACCTTCAGAAATAAGGTTAAATCCATTGAGTCTTGTTATCTGTATTTGAGAAGAAACAGCCCAGAATCAAAAGAACATCGTGAAGATGAAATGAGCCATTGTTATCACATTGCCGGTACTGATTAGAGACTTAATACACAGAAGACGTTACCGTCATCAATATTAGTGTTGCTCTGTTCTTTCCCATCCCTGTCTCAACACTCCTCCCTTTCTCTTCTTTCTTCACAATATCTTTTCTCATTCTCTAACATTATCTTTCAAGGTACAAGCAGCCTATCCCTACATCAGCATCCACCTGTCTCATCCCTTCTCTGATGCTGTACATGGATTTTAAGGAAGAAGAGACTAGCCAAATCGGAGAAGTTGACTAGGCCAGCCTCTTGCCTCTGCCAATCTTCTACCCAGGACCCCCAAAAGAATAAAAATAATGGAGGAATGACCCATGAGGAAAGTTTCTGTCTAAAGATCAGGAGTGGAAACCTTGGATCAAGGCAGGGTCTCACATAAAAAGGCCAAAATGAAACTAGCAAGAAAAGTGACAGGCTAGAGCAAGAGCAATGAGACAGACAGATGGTCTTTTAAAAAAAGATAACAGGCGAATCTCTGATAAGTTTAATTTTCTGGGCCTTGGTGAGCTTTGCCTAAGCTCCAACTAAATGGAAATATAAATAGCTGAGAAAGAAGCTGGCGGATAGGAACTGACATAATGGACTGTATTGACTCTCCAAAAGATAGAAGGGACCTTCTTAAAAGCATAATATTTTACATGATCATTTATCAGGCTTCCTCTGGGTGAATCCTCTCCTTGGGGGGAGGTAAGTGGATGGGCTAATCTTAGAGTCTTGTTTAAAGTGCACCCTGCATTGGGTTAGAAATCAGTAAGCTTTATTAAGCAGAGGGAGGAACTCCTGGCCCTGAAGGGTGTTCATTAGCTCAAAATCTAACCGAAGATCCAATACCTACTCTTTTTCACCTACTATGCACCTCTCTAATCCACCACCTTCCATCAAACCCCCTGTTTGAAGGGACCAAGCTAGTTTTATCTTCCTGGTCCCATAGAGTATAATTTACAGACCTTGCGAGTATTTCCACTATGGACAGTTAACTGTTAAATTGATTCACTCCTCTGCCCAGTTGGAGCCTCATCCATGTATCTCCAGCTCCTTGAACTCGCACCTCCTGCCTGCACTTCACGATGGCAGCTTCTGTAACTGTCTTGGCTCTTTCCTCCCAATTGTCTTCACCAGAGTTCTTCAACAGACTTAGAACTCCTCCTCCCCCTCCTCTTTCTTCTTCCTTTTTTTTTTTTTTTTTTTTCTATGGTGTTTTTGAGACAGACTGTCCCTGTAGCCCCAGCTGTCCTAGAACTCACAGAGATCCACCTACATCTGCCTCCCGAGTGTTGGGATTAAAGGCGTGCACCACCACCTTCTTAGTTATGGGGCTGGAGAGATGGCTCAGCGGTTAAGAGCACCAACCGCTCTTGAAGGGGACCTGGGTTCGAGTCTCGGCACCCACATGGCGGCTAAGAACCATCTTTAACTCCAGTCCCAGGGGAATCTGACGCCCTCTTCTGACCTCCGCGGCATTGCACAACACGACATGGGTGCACCAACCTACATGTAGACAGTACACTCATACACATAAAAAAATAATAAAAAAAAATTAAAAAAAATAAAAAATAACTTACCGTAATGAGTTTGCTATTCACTCTCTTTCAAAATTCTCCAACCTTTACAGTCTTTCGATGTACTCATGTTACTTCTTAAAGAAAGCGAAGTTAATAAAAATCTTTCAAAAAAAAGAGAGACCCAGATGTATTTTAAAAAATACTTATTGGCCATTTATATTTCTTTCTTGAGAACTATCTGTTAATTTCATTAGCCCATTTATTGATTGAGTTTGGGGGGCTCCATTAGGGGTTTTGGGCATTTAAATTTTGCAATTATTGGGGGGAAATACAGACTTTGATGCTCTGTTTCATCCCAGTAAGAATGGCTATGATCAAGAAAACAAGTGACAACAAATGCTGGTGAGAATATGGGGGGAAAGGAACTCTAACTTGTTGCTGGGGGGAGTACAAACTGTACAGCTGTTATGAAGATCAGTATGGAGTTTTCTCAAAGAAATAGAAACAGACCAGTATATGAGCCAGCTATACCACCCCTTGTCACAGACCCAAAGGACTCCACAATCTACCAGAGGGATACTTGTGCCATCCTCGCGTGCCACTGCTGTGCTCACCACCACCAGCAAGGAGGTGGAACCGACTAGTGGCTCATCCACACATGAACAGATATTTAAAATGTGGCACGTGTGCAAAACGGAATTGTATTCAGCTGTAAAACGATGAATTGTGGTGTTTCTAGGAATATGAATAGATATAGAAAGCATTATATAAAGTGGGGTGACCCAGACTGTGAAAGACAAAATCACATGTTCCCACAGATCCTCGGTTTAAGTTTGTATATA
The DNA here is from genome assembly GCA_009823505.1 of Rhizomys pruinosus. Classification (NCBI taxonomy): domain Eukaryota; kingdom Metazoa; phylum Chordata; class Mammalia; order Rodentia; family Spalacidae; genus Rhizomys; species Rhizomys pruinosus. The sequence goes on along the minus strand of VZQC01009061.1, from coordinate 733,515 downwards.
TGCATATTAGGGGATAAGAAAGTGGGTACAGACTTGGTAGAAGACCATGAGAGGGGATCAAGAGGTGCCAAGAGGGGTGAGGGCAAGAAATCATGGAGGATGTGGGGAGGCTACTGTGGGTGGGAGGGCACAAGGTGGAGAACTTAGGGAGCAGAGAGGAGAAGAGAAACAACAAAAACAAACTTCATTTGGAAAAATGCTATAATGAAATCTAATGTTGTCTATCCTAATAATTCATACAAAGAAGACTCAGATGCAAAGGAGTAGTCAAGATCTCCAGAAATGGGGGCAGAGGATCTCTGCATGTGTAAATTCACAGCTCATGCTTCGTTATTTGGGGGCCAATGAGCCTATTGAGGACTTAGTATAATTTCCATGTATTCTATGCTAAGTTTCATGAGTTAGATCTAACCTCTGAAGGTTGAGATGATCCCCTCTGTCTTTTCTCACAGTTCTCTACGCCATCAGATATAAAGACACCTCACTTCCCTGCTGCTTCCTGAACTCAACTTGCCATCTCTGTTTCTAGTTCTAGAAATACTCTTCTCTCCTCTGTGCTTCCTTGAAATGCATCTAGACTTCAAGGCTTGATTCTAATATTACATTTTTTGCAGGAATTTCTCCAACAATGTATCCTCGAATGGATCACATGGCACAGAGTTAACCACGGGGGTTTACCATCTGATTTTCATTTCTAGGTGTTTGGGTTTTGTCTTCTCAAATGGACTGCAAATGGTTCTTGGTTTTAATATAGACAGACACATTGTCATCATATAGTAGCTTCGTGATCTTGACCAAGTTGTTTGTCCGGGCCTTGGTTTCCTCTGTCTAAAATGCTGACAACCTAATGTCTCATAGAGCAGCAATCAGACCTGATTAAAGGAATTGTTCTTTAAAAAATATTCTATCTATCTATCCTATCTATCTATCGTAGCAGCAGCAGCAGCAGTAGTATGTGCATTCTGTACCATGTATCTGGAGGCCAGTGGACAACTTTCAGAGCTCAAGTCTTTCATTCCACCATAGATTCCAAGAATAGAACTAAAGTCATCAGACTTGAAGACAAGCACCTTTCCCTCCTGAGCCATCTCACCAGCCAAAGTAATTGCTTTAAGTATTACATACTATGCCTGCTACCCTCTGCCTAATAGAGGGTTGGGGATCTTGGTGTCACCAAAGGATGGCCTCATAGTGCTTGACTAAACCCCCAACTTTGATGACTTTTTTCCTCTATCATTGAAGAACTTTTCAAACTTTCTGTAAAGTTCTCAAACCTTGGAGTAAAATTAAGTCTTTCTATATGCATGTAACACATACACGCACATATACACATTCGCAGCTCTTCGTACATATGTAGGTGTCTATAGAAACAGCTACCTGCTTTCTAGATTTGAATATTTAATATTGAAATTCAAGTCATCAAATAAAATGGTTTTGGCTTTGTAAAACATGGGTACATTTGGTAATTCCCCAAATGTCCTGAAAATGTTGCTTCTATAGCTTTGGGCATTATAATCCTAAAAGTTATATTATTTCACTTATCCATTCAAGGAAACCGAGAACAAAAGTCCTTAGTTGTTCAGATTTGTCTATATTTGTAGGAGTTCTGAAAGATATGAACTAATGAATAGAAGTCTCTATACAGAACGCCTCCCTCATTGTCCACAGAGGTGTCTTGCCTTGATCTTAGTAGAGTATTACTATTGTGTAGCTTTGATAGTAAGGAGCTGTATTAGTCACTTTTCTGTTGCTGTGATAAAACACCATGACCAAAGGAACTTATAAAAGGAAGAGTTTATTTGAGCTTAAAATTGACAGTTCCAGGGAATTAGAGTCCATTGTGGCAGGAGGCATGGTGGTTGGAGCTGGAGCAGCAAGCCGAGGGTCACATCTCGCAACGAGCACAGGAAGCAGAGAGAGAGAGCGTGCGACTGGAGACCACAAGGCTTGTTAAACTCACTAAACCTGCCCCCAGTGACATACTTCCTCTAGCACGGCCACACCTTCTAAGACCTCCAAAAACAGTGCCACCAACTGGAGACAAAAATGTCTGAATACTTAAAGCCTATGGAGGACACTCATTCAAACCACCACAGGAGCTATACATGGCACTATCAAGAACTGAGTTTAATCCATCCAAACTTGGCATACTGAAGTCCTGAGTTCCTGACTCCAAGTGTGACATTTGGGAGATACGGCCTTGAAGGAGGTGGTTAGGTTAAATGAGGCCGTACTCCAATATCACTCATGTCTTTACATAACATAGACACCAAGGATGTGAACTCACAGAGAAAAGGTCATGTAACTACACAACAGGAGCGACATCCACAAATCAAGAAGAGAGAAGTTCACCATGCCAGCACCTTGACCTTGAACTTGCCACCTCCAGAGAAAATAAATTCCTGTTGTTTAAACCACCCAATCTGGAATCTCATATAATAAGGAATTGCTCTGCTAACAAAAATGCCCTCAAAGAGACCAATAAATGAGGGCATGGACAGCCTCAGAAAGCATCCAACAACCACACAGAAACCCAGGCCACATAATGAGAAGGGAGACTGATGGCAGAGAGGGAGAGAACAACGTTTAACACTGGCAGCCTTGGGCTCCTGCTTGGACCAGGCTGTGGAGCTCATGCGATGGGGGATCGGAGGCAACAGGTTCTGCACCCACATACTTTACAGCTAAGTGTGGCTGTAGCAATGATCTGTGGGAGGAATGGACGTTCACAGGTCTGCTTCCTCCTCCCACTTCTGCCTCCCATAGCTTTCAATATCAATGCTTCCAGGAACTGGTTCTGATCTGATTCATGGCCTGCACTTAGGCTGTGTATACCAAGTAATTAACTCCTGTGACCGGAAGTGCTGTGTCAGAACATTCATTCCCTGGGCTCTCAGCTCATTCCAAGCCAGCCGTGTCTCTGCATCTCCTGACATTTTTAAGGAAAGTGCAGCCAGCAGTCTTCATAGGGATGACAGAGGTCAACACAGAATAGAGGGCTTGGAGAGGTTTTGCATTATTCTCATTGCACCTCTGCTTCTCCAAGTACATTTAATCTTCAGAGAAAAATGTCCCACATAGGAGAATCCTGATGTGAGATCCAGAGAGTTGAGTTAAAGTTCGGTTTACACGAATGACTTCATTCCTTTCTAACCATGGCACTCTTGCAAGTCTGCTTCTCTCCTGTAGGCAGTGTGAAGATTTAAGGTGCTGAGACACACAGAGAATGTAGCCTTGAGTCATAGTCTAAGATATACATGCCTAAATAGACCCGTTGTGCTGGGTATTCATGTCTTTTCCTGTCACGTCTCAGTTTGTCTATAGATGATAGGATAAACTTTATCATTCATAACATAACTGCTAATTCCAAAACTCTAGTATGCTACTAAAAAATCCCTAAAGGCAAAATCCTCCCCCCCCCCGTGTGTGTGTGTGTGTGTGTGTGTGTGTGTGTGTGTGTGTCTTCCTAGCATCCACCAAAATACCTCAGTTATTCTTGGTGTGGTGTGCTTGACTCTAAGCAGTATTCACTGCCAGAGTGTTCCTGCCCACGTACTAAATAATATTAATCAGAAAATGTATGACACTAAGTCAACAGAGAAAGCACACATGTGGAATGGGGAGAAGCCAGCTCAGAGAATCTATGTGGTAGAAGCAGGCTCTGAAACTGTACATGCCAGGAAAGAAGGAAAGAAACACACCCATGTGACTCTCTGGCTACTCTGAAATGCCAGGGCTCGGCACAGTTATGCAGAGCCACACAAGGGCTGCATTCACTGCCCCAGAGCCATCCGCTGACCCACATGCCTTGGCGCTAGGATCCAATGTGTGTGCCAGCCCCTGAAACCCAGTCAACTTGAAAAAGTATCCAGTGAAGATTAAATAAAAATTCGCCACGTAAAACACAGATGTGATAAACTGCCTAACAACAAGAGAACTTGAAAACTTGTACTAAAGAAGAACAAGGAAAAGAAAGAGGAGGAGGAGGAGGACCTGTCTAAAACAAGGCAGTCATTGAAATTTACCAAGTGGCTCCTTTAATTACGGACAGTCTCCTTAAATTACATTAATTTCTCTTACTCTTTTCAGGGCAGTCCAGGGTGAATAATAGATTTGTTTCTGGCTGAAGAAATGCCAAGTTGAAGGCAGGTTTTGGTTAATAAAACTACCCTAAACCATCAGCCAGAAATCTCGTCTACTTCAAGAGACCAAGAAAATCTGGTTTAAGCCTGATCTTCAGGAGATGATCTGTTTAGCCCACAGCACACACATTTCGCTACACGTTCAGTTAAAAATGGCAGACAACGGCCCTTGGATCTTCTCTTCCGGGCCTGGGGCCCTCTCCACCTGATTTAATGTAACTCACCCCATGCTTCTTACTAGTGTCTATTATGTTACATCCTGCATGCAGCTGCCAATCACTCTAAAAACTCCCTTAATGACTTTGCTCCTCTCCTCAGAAACTAGTAATGGTTTCCTGTTATCTGTCAATAACAACAACAAGAACCTCTTTGTCTCTGATCTTGAGGACTTTTCCTATTATCTATCAATAACAACAACAAGAACCTCATTGACTCTGATCTTGAGGACTTTTCCTGTTATCTATCAATAACAACAACAAGAACCTCTTTGACTCTGATCTTGAGGACTTTTCCTGTTATCTATCAATAACAACAACAAGAACCTCACTGACTCTGATCTTGAGGACTCTGGGCCACCAATGACTTTGTCCTTTCTGTCCCTAGACCCACAACTGAACTTTGATCAGACACTCCTCTTCAGCATCACTCCAAGGTAGACTTTCCTGCCACGGGCTGGCTTTCCTTGTGCTAGTTTCGGCTTTCCTTGTCCAAATCACCGTTCCTTCTCAACATCTGGCAGAAACCCAGGCATGCAGATGGCACATACTATGTATGCTGAACAAAGTGAACAAAAGGGAATGGACCATAGTTTGAAAACTTCCGTGACTTCCACTAGTCTAGTCTGTGATTATTCCTCTAATAATTCAAGTACAGCCCGCACCAGGAATCAGGAGCAATGAGGACCTTTTCAATCCTTAGAGCATCAGTGTGATTGCTTCTCCTTTTTCTCACAGTGCCTAATCTAGAACTAGCCTTGATCTCAAGTCATTTCTCTGACTTCCTCTACGATGAAATAAATGAAAACATCTTTATGTGGAAGACCTAGATAGTGTATTTAACTTTCAACACCATCTAAAATGACCCAAAGAAAAGATCTTCCTCTTCTTCCCCTGAGTGGGGTGATGTGGTCCTCATCTGCTGTCTCTTTCACTCTGCTATTTGGTGCTATGCTCAGGGGACAGGATAGCATCAGATGGCCTCAGCACATAACCCATAATTCCTAAATGAGAGCCCAGGCCAGTTCTCTATTCTCTCAGTTCCTCACCACAGACTCATTATGAATGGTAAAGTAAACCTCTTTAAACATTTCCAGGTATGTATAGTGAGAAAATTAATATTGCCTGTTATTGTGATTTTTGTTGACTTCACACAAACCTAGACATATCCGGGGAGAGGGAATCTCAATTTGATTGAGGAGTTGCCTCCGTCAGATTGGCCTGTGGGCATACCTGTGGGACAGCTACCTTCGTTGCTGATTGATGTGGGAGGACCCAGTTCATGACGGGCAGTGCCACTCTACAGCAGGGGGACCCTGGGCCGTGTAAGAAGGGTAGCTGAGCAAGCCGAGGACAGCTGGCCAGTGAGGGCAGTGGTCTTCCTCGTCTCTGCTTCTGTTCCTGCCTTCGTGCTCCTGTATCGAGTTCCTGCCTTGGCTTCCCATAATGATGGACTTCAACCTGCAAGCTGGAGTAAACCCCTTCTTTCCTAGATTGCTTTGGTCTTGGTGCTTATCACAGCACCCCAAAGCTAAGGGGACAATGGTGCTCTGGTCACACTACTGTTTTAATACCAAACAAAACCATGCTCCTTTCCAAAATGTCCACATCCATCATCTTCTGCGACCAGATTCTTTTTGTTTCTTGTTCTTTTCCTTCAAGTTGCAGTAAATATATATATATTTTTTTTTTTTTTTGGTCAGGGAGACCACTTAGGTTCCCAGGGCTCCCTATATGTCAGTGTGACAGACTTCCACGAGCATTTCTTATTCAATAATCATTTCCAGGTTAGTCTATATATTTCAAAGACAAGAATGAAATGTATCTGTCTCATTTATCCCTGGATAGCCAGCACATCTCATAGAGATTACAAATAAACATTTATTGTGTAATGAAATTAATGAACTGTGAAGAAGAAATTTGGGAAGGTTTATGGAAATGATCACTGCAGACTTTGGGATAAAGCTATATCTGACATTGTAAAGTGCAAGACAAAGTGGGTTAGATTAACCGTCTGGAGGCCAAATAACTTCATGGTCATTAGGGCGATGGGACAGCATAAAAGTCCAGGTAGGCTAGGTCAGTGGAATGCAATGGTCTTCAGCTTCTGCTTTGCAAAATGAGAATACAGGAGGCTGGGGGTTGAGGGTGTCAGATAAACAAATATTTTGCCATCATCTTGGCTTTCCCCTGCAAAGGCATTTAAGGATGTAAGGATGGATAATTTCAATAATGCTTCCTTTTGGTACACCACCCCCAAGAAAAATGGTTCTCCTATGTTGTTACTTTGATCATTATTATTATTATTACTATTATTGGAGAAAAAAGAGGGAAGGAAGATGGGAAGTAGATAATCAGAACAAGCCCAAAGGACTAGAGATGAAAATACATATTTGTGCCCAGTACATGACCCCTTCCCTGCATCCACCTTCAGAGTAGAAAATAGCTCAGCATTAAACATTTAAAACGTGAACTTTCTCAGTGCCACAGTTACCCACAGAAAAGTTTCTGAAGCAATTCACACACTTCTAAGCGTCCTAATGAAGCAGAGGAAGTTGGAGCCTCATGAAATGACAGCTCTAACAAGCTTGCTTAAAGGAGTTAACGAAATGTGTTGATTGGAGAAAATCGGGAGCAGGCACACTAGCGACAATGCACAGTCGCTGCTCTGTGGTTGAAGAGAATAAGGTTGGGAATGCGAACTTGGGACCATCAGAAGATGAAGGTCTTTAATTGTCCAGTCACTACTTTGAACAGAACAACACAAGGTGCTATTACCTGCTTGTCAGTTTCAGCTCCTGAGACTCAGGCAAGCTGACCACCTATGGAGGAGCCAAAAGCGACAAAGAGGAAATGCAGGGAGAAAGGAACAGAGATCACATGGCAGCTTGTAAAGTCACACAGTGAATGAAGTCATTCATTCACTTCCGCACTGTGGGAACAAGGGACAGAAGACGCTCCAGTTTACTCACGGTGACACCTCTGTGAAAAGCCACCACTTTTGATCTTGAAAAGAGTTCATAATTTGTTTCATCACGCACACAGGAGAATGGGTAAAAGAGTTAAACTTTGGATTCTTTTACCAAGAGTCAACAAAATTCAACTTTGCACACTCTGTTTGCCAACCTCCCAGTCCTGGGATCCATATCAAGAGAGATTCAATAAATATGAGAAGAATCTGGACCCTTTGGGGAACACAGAACCCAACCTGCTCCTCTCCAATAGGAAGATGACTGCCCCCAGCACACTTAATACACTCTCTGGAGAAGCCTTCACACACAGGTGCTGGGCCATCAGGCAAGCTTCTCCTAAATTCGTAGGCTTCAAAGGGACTAAGTTGGACAAGAAGACAAGAAGAATGATAAAGACCTTGATGACTGGGCCTGGCCAGGTGGTTTTTCTATAGGCTCCCGCAGCATCCCTATAGATGACCTTGCTGTTAGTGGGCCCTTGTGTAATAGGCCAGCAATTTCATCCTCACCTTGTTCACTGGTTCAACATCAGGACTCTGGTATTTCACCTGCCATCAAGCTACACAGCCACACAGAGTGGCCTCAACTTCTAGACAGACAGACAATATCTAGGATACTCCACACTGAACCACAGCAGGCAAACTAATGAAGTACTTCACTTGCTGTCAAAGCAAACTTTTTAGCCAAATAAGTAACATTAGTGAATAAAACTAAAGTAGCAATTTCCAATAATTTTCCTTCTTAATGTTTAAAATTGTATACTGTGTACATTACCTACTTTAACACACTACTTTAAAAATCAGTTGAAAAATAATTTTGGAACTTTTCCACTAATTTTTTGAGGGTACTGGGAATTGAACCCAGGACTTCACACATGGTAGGTGAATACCCTACCACTGAACTATGTCTCCACCCCTCATTCATTCTTTTTGTATTGAATATTCGTGCATTTCATACAATGTATCTTGACCATATTTAGACCCTCTCCTACATTCCCATAGCCCTCCTGCTGTATTTCACATATTCTTTAATATATCAAGGCCTATCAAGTCACGTTTTGTGTCCCCAAATGTCTCTCGATGTCACTCCATCCACGCCTCCATTCATTCCCAATGTATTATTTTATATCAAGGCTTACATTTGTGCATCTTTTTTGGCTAGACTAATTCCTTGTAATTTATTAATATTCTTATTTATAATCACTAATCTTCTGCAAGCAGCACAATTCAGGGCTTTCTACTGCTTCTGATGGTAGACTGCCCCTTCCACTTCAACCAAGGGTCTTTACTAAGAGTGATCTCAAAACATATGAAACATCCTTTAGGGATTTACTTAAAAACCTTTTGAGAACATAAATTCAGAACAAATAATAGCTTGCTCCATAAAAGTCATGGGGCCTAAGAGATTATCTCATCTGATTACACACACTTGAGATTACTAATGCTCAGGGAGGTTAAATAAATGGTCCAAACGTATAACTAATTGGTGTCAGAGCTAAGGTTTAAGATTTAAGTTTCTGGAACCCACTAGAGTGAATTTTCCAATAAGTTATATTTCTATTCAAATTAGGTCAATGAATATTTATGGGGTGCCAAGAAAGGCAAAAAGCCTCATGCTAGGTACAGTGAAGGCCAGAAAATGAGGGAGATAGAGTTCCTATCCTCCAGTGGGTCAGGGCTCAGGCGAAACATGCCATTGTAAATTAAGAAAGCTTTAGAAAAGGTTCAGTATTCCAGATTAACTAGTAAATCGTTGAAAGAGATCAAACAGGAGTAATTATGACTCTGAAGATTTAGCATATCCAATGAAGAAGGTTGGCTTTGAGCTGAGCCTTGAAGGATGAATAGAGTTTGGATAGCAGATCTTTGACCTGGAGGACATTAGAGAAGCCCAGAGCACAACTGCAAAGCATAAGGGTTTCTGAATCACCTGATGCTTTTACTGGTTGGTTGTCTATGAGGATGCTCTGCTCAGCATAGTGACTGGTTGCAGTTCCATACTCTGTGCTGGGCTTGAACATCTAGTCTGTGGTTCACATCCACCAGCAGCTTTGGCCATGGATTTACTAATTGCTCCAGAACCTGGATTGTATGTGTTTGAATCCCACTCTCCTTGTGTTTGTATCCCACTCTCCGTCACTGATGAGCAGTAAGATGTGTTAGCTAGTTAACCTCTCTTTGACTCAGCTTCCTTGCCTTTAAACCAGAAGTGATACCAATACCCATGTCATCAGTCTGTTCAGAGAATTAAATTAGTTAATAGGCATGAAGTCCTTGGGAGGATATCTGAGACATGGTGAGGGGTAGATTTGTGTTTGTTAAAGCAGTGCCACCCAACTCCAGGCAGTGGGCTTTCTCAGCCCAACAGTCTTTTAGGGAGGCAAGGAATTTTTCAGTATGGTTCCTCTTTTGTTACCTTAGTTCTCAGTTCTGTAATGAATTCATGGAAAGAAAGTTGCTTGCCTGGGTAGATGGCCCTGGGTCATTTCCTGAGTGACCTGTCTCACCTCTGCTAGTGGATCACAGCCACACAGGGCAAGCCCTGGATGCTCTGCACCCTAGATGATAGGTTTGGCTCTGCTCAGCCTGTAGTCTGCTCTCAGTAATGCTTTGGAGTCAAAAGAAGCTTGATTCTCCACAGCTCAGAATAGATTCTGACCTCGCCGTGGACTCCCCTGTGCTAATGGTTTTGTGTATTCCAGATTGCATTACTACCAGGAATCGATCCCCCAGCTCTTTAAAAACAGTCTATTTTGGTCATCTTTCCCCCAATCTTAGATAGATAGATTTATTTCCCAGAATATGTAGCAACTCTTAGACAAAATAAATTCTGATTACAGAAATGGAAGCAATCTGTCGTGCCGTTGTCGGGAAAGCTAGGTTTTCCTTGAGAAATATTTTTGTAGGTTAAAGCAAAGGAAATTCATTTCTTTGATGTGGTGGGCCCAAAGTGAAATGGTGTAACATCCAGCTGAGACTTGAGAACCTCAGCGAAGCCACTCATGGCTGGTCTCGGGCTCTGCAGTTCAGCTTTGGCGCTGTTTTATGTGATGACTGTGAGCCACTGACATTTATTAAACACTTGAAATATGGCTGACATGATACAGGGATTGGATTTCTCATTTAAATTCATTTTAATTGGGGTCTGAGATATATCCCAGGGGCAGAGCACTTGCCTAGCAAGCACAGGACCCCTGGGTTTGATCCCAGGCCCCCAAAATGCTTTCCTAAGAACTGAATCAGGAAAATATTTTAAAATCTCAATTACCTTATTTCAGTTTGGGGGGATCTCTTAAGTGTGTTTTCTATTGATAAAACACTAACTGAAATCAACTTGGGGAGGAATGAGTTTACCTGGCTTACAGTTCACAGTCCACACCGTCAAGGGAAGCCAAAGCAGGAACCGGAGGCTGAATCTAGAGATAGTAACTAAAGCACAGACTACAGAGGAACGCTACTTACTAGCTTGCTTCCCTGACCTATAATCAGTCTCTTTTCCTTTAAGTCCCAGGACTGCTCACAGTGTGCTGGGTCCACCCACATTAATCAACAATTAAGAAAATGCCTCACAGACATGGCTAGAGCCCAATCTGATGGACTGAATTCCTCAAGTCTGCTCCCTCTTCTCCAGTCTGTCAGCAACGAGGCTTACTGAGCTGTACCCTAAGCCTTAGTGACTGGAAAAATTTTCATGTTTGGAAATATTTGGGGATGTCAATCTACTTAATCAACTATAATTATTATGGAATTTAAATGCATATTAAGTATGTCTGATGAGAATTTAACATCTAAATTGAAATGCTCAGTAAATGTAAGATTTATAAGATTAGTATGGAAAAATATAAAATATATTATTTTTAACATTTGAAATGATATTTTTGAAGTATCTGGTTAAATAGAAAATCTTCAGAATAAGGTACACTGGATCTTTTATTTAATGTGGGCTAGACGAATTTAAGGTATTTGCATTTAAATATAAAGTTTACATTGTATTTTATTAGATAGTACTATTACAGAGAAATTCCAACTATAACATACCTGTTAGTTACAACTTTCCAAGTTGGTCGAGATTGTATTATTATCCATGTCTTAAAGATACAGGAACACAGGCCCAGGCAACTTGTGGGTAATGAAACCTTGGAATGAGAGCAAGAGGTGATTACAGGACTTTGGGGAGAGAGTCGGGAGGGCAGGACGGAGGAGTGGGGAGGGAGAGTTAACTAACACTAAAGATGTTTGTAAAAAACCATATACAAAGCTATTTTATAAGCTTCATATATACTCATAAAAAGAGTTTACTTGGGGGTACTGTACACTGTCCTAGAAGCCACAAATTCCCAAATAAAAAGCCCAGACGCAGGAGTGAGATACTTCTCTCAAGTTATTGGTCAAGGAGATCTGGAGACACCCCCAAAATATACTCTATTGCCATCACTGTTGGTCCCCCACCAGTGTGGTAATAACACTCTATTTCTAAAAACACCAAAATGTTTGGTTACGGAATATGGAGAAATCAAGTTAGTCCTGACCAGGAAGCTCCTCCCTCCTGGCCAGCTTTCATAGTTCCAGAAAGTGCTGTGCAAACGAGTGTGTGTGTGTGTGTGTGTGTGTGTGTGTGTATGTTGGAAGGAGGGGTGTCTTACCCAGTGTGTGTGTATGTGTTGGAAGGAGGGGGTGTCTTACCCAGTGTGTGTGTGTGCGTGTGTGCGTGTGTGTGTGTGTGTGTGTGTGTGTGTTGGAAGGAGGGGTGTCTTACCCAGTGTGTGTGTGCGTGTGTGTGTATGTGTGTGTGTGTGTGTTGGAAGGAGAGTTGTCTTACCCAGTGTGTTTGTGTGTGTGTGTGTGTGTGTTGGAAGGAGGGGTGTCTTACCCAGTGTGAGCCCTGTAAGTCACAGTAACGACCAGCATGACAAGCAATGCCTAAGTGTACAACAGTGAGTTCTGTGAATGCAATGGGGGTTACCAACTGCTATTCTTTTTTTTTTTTTAATTTTTATTCATTTCTCTATGTGTATGAATGTACTGTCTGCATGCAGGTTTGTGCACCCGTGTTGTGCAATGCCGCGGAGGTCAGAAGAGGGTGTCGGATTCCCCTGGAACTGGAGTTCTCCTGGAATTGGAGTTTCAGATGGTTCTCGGCCACCATGTGGGTGCTGGGGATCGAACCCGGGTCCTCTGCAAGAGCGGTCAGCGCTCTTAACCGCTAGGCCATCTCTCCAGCTCCACCAACTGCTATTCTAATTGGCTTCAGGAAACCACTGCCCTCTCTATTTCTGTAGATGAGCTCTGTGTGCTTGAGAAGTTGGTGTATGTATTAAAATACTGTACGTGCTCCTGCCATTGCTTATTCCATTTGGCTTAAGTTTTTGAGCTACTTCCATGTTGTGTATATTGTGTTTTTTATCCATTCTTCCACTGATGGGCATTTAGGTTGTTTCCAGTTTGGGTCTTTTATAAATAAAGCCTAAAACCATTAAAGGAAATGTGTTGGGTAGACAGATGTTTAAAATTATTTAGGGTAAATATCTAAGAGTGGAAATGCAAGGTCATATAATAATATATGTGTAAATTTATAAGAAACAGCCCACCAGGTCTCCTATGGTTTCGCTTAAATCAACCACATTTCCTGCATGTGTATGTGCTTTTGTGGTCTTGTTGAAGTCCTTCTTTACTGAGATCATGAAACTAGTCTTGGGGACTTTCTCCATTTATTTTATAGTTTATTACATTTAAGTTTCTAATTCATTTGCCATTCCCTTTTGTAAACGGCAGAAGAAAAATGCAACATTTTCTTCTGCACATTGCGAGCAGATCCCAGACCATCCATTTCTGCACCACTCTTCCTTTATCCACCCATCTCCATGTCTCACTTCTATGTGAACTTGATGACCATGTAACCCGTAGGCTATGTTTTCTCTGAATGGCACCACTCTCATATTTTTTGTTTTAAATTACCATGCTTACTTGTATGGCTATATATTAAATAGATCATAGCATTTTACTCAGGAACTTCTAATTTCACATATTAACTTTGATTTCATTTTGTTTAGCTTTTCAAAATTACCTTACAGAAAATTTAATCAATTTTAATTTGAGTCGAACTGAATATGAGAGGAGTTGAAAAAGAATCTGTATATATACTATGAATTATTATAAATAATGAGAGAAATTGCATATTTGCAATTATACCTCTTTCTACCCACATAATATAATACTTTGCTTATATCTTTCTGGATTTTAGAATTTGCCACAGGAAGCTCCCAAATTCCATGAATCCTTAGGTACTTCATAGTTTGTAATGCAACTCTGAGTGGCATTTTATGGTTTATTATTATAATCTATTACTTATGTAGAATATTACTACCATTTTACAGAACTCTCCTATTAGTCATATACCTAAGTTTGTAATATTCTCTGTGCAGATAATTTCATCATTTGGAAATAAGAAGACTTTTATTTCTTTCCTTCCTAACTTGAAGAATTTTTTTTTTTTTTTTTTTCGAGACAGGGTCTCCCTGTAGTCCCAGCTGTCCTGGAACTCACTATGTAGACCAGGCTGGCTTCGAACTCACAAAGATCCACCTGCCTCTGCCTCCCAAGTGCTTAAATTCTGAATTTCTTATTCCATTAACCATGCTCTTCATTACTTTATTGATTTATATCAGGGACAATAATATCCTTGCTTTATTCCTGATATTAAAAAATGCATGCAAAGTTTGTCACATGAACATTATGTCTCATTTATATAAATATTCTTAGTATGTTATTACTTTCCTATAATTACTTGATAATAGACAGTTTTTAATTATAAATCAATTTTATCTTTATTGTGTATCATTTGTGAATAGAGTGAGGTAATCATGATTTCCCTCTTATTCAGATAAAAACCTTTAACAATATACATCATTTTAATACATTATTTCAGTTAGCTTACAGTTTATTTAAGTCCTCGTCTATTCTATTTATAAATAAATACACGCTTTTCTTTTCGGGTACTATTGCCATCTGGATTTTTTAATTAAAGTTATACTTCCCTCATAAGGTAATTTAGAAAACCCCAAATACTGTACCAAAAAAAGCCCTATTGCATGTCGTATACAAACTAAGCAAAATATCAGGGTACAGAGTCAGCATATAAAAATCATTAGTACAGTTATGTAAAAATAGCAAATTATCTTAGGTAGAAATTAAGAAGCCAGTCTTATTTCCAACAGCTACAAAATGCCTAAGAATAAATTTAAGCAAGGAAGGAAACAACATTCATAATAAGATTGTAAAAATACTGGTGAAGTAAACTGAAGACATATAAAATATGAAAACAGATCCAAATATTAATGGACTAGGAGAATCAATATTGTGAAAATGTCCACACCAGCCAAAGTGATCTATAAATACAAAAGATTTCTTATGCAAACACCCACACCATTCTTCACAAAACTAGAAAAAAAAAATCTCCTAACATTTGTATGATGTAACAAAGAATCTGAATAAACAAGTCATTACAAACAAAGAAGCATTACACTGCTTGACTTCAAAATATGCTACAAAGCTGGAATCATGAAAATAACAGGATACCCGACTAAAACAGAACATGTACCACTGAAACTGAGCAGCAAGCCGAGAAGAAAGCCCATGTGTCTAAATCCAATTGACTTTCAACAAATACAGTAAGAACCACATTGAAGAAAAAACATCCTTCCTGGGAAATGGTGCTGAGAAAATTGAGTATTCTTACAAAGAAGACCAAATTAGACCCTCATCTCTCAATAATTAAAACAATAAACTATAAATGTATTAACAAAGACTGAAACTATAAAACTAGTAGAAGAAAACAAGGTAAACACAACAGGACATTGATTTTTCTGGACAATACCCCTAAAGTACTAACAACAAAATCAAAAACAGAAAAATGGGATTACGTAAAACTAAAAAGCTTCTTTCTGCATAAGAAGCAATCATCAGAGTAAAGAATCAACTTATAGAATGAAGAAAATAGGTACAAACTATCTGACAGAGTTCATGTTCAGAATATGTAATAATTCAGATAAAAGCCAAATAACCCATGGCTGATGCCACAAGCTTACATCCTCTACAGGTTAGGAGATGTTATAAGCCACAGTAAGACCCTGTCATATTTAACAGGGGGGAAAATTGTAATTCATGGATTAACATATCCAAACATGTGTCTATGCTAAAGTAACCTACCATAACTATTAGTGCTGCTTAAATACCTATATATCTAATTGCTTGTTTTTCATTAGTAGGATCGAAAGGTTATTCCTGGACAAACTGTCAGCCCATGAAAGGAAACAGCCAGAATTGACCAGAGTCCAAGTCAACAGCTCCAGAGAGAGTGGACTGTTTTACCTCTCATCCACCTGTGCCCCTTTTCTAAGCCTAGGGAACAACCTGCGGAAGAGGGGGCGTGGTAGAATGTAAGGGCTGCGATTGGGGTGAATGGTGAAACTACAGCAATGTAGTCTGGACACTCATTTGATCAACTTGATTGAACAAACAACCTGTCACCCCCCACTGGATGGTGGGGCTGTAGGTGTTTGGGCACAACAGCCTGCAGATAGGTTTTGCATGAAGGATGCTTGTACTCATGGATTATCACTTATAGCTAAAAATGAAAAAAAAAAAAAAACTGGAGAAAGGATGCAGGACAGTTATGGCAGAATGCCATGATCTGGGATGGGGTGGGGGGTGGGGGATGGAAAGGAAATAAGCCTGACCTGAATTGGAAAAATGTATGAAATGCAACCAAAGCATCAATAAACAACTAATTAAAAAAAAAAAAAAAGCCAAATAACCCAACTTAAAAATGGGTAACAAGCCTAAACAGAATTTCTTCAACACATACCCCTGGCCAATAAGCATATTAAAAAAGGCTCAATATCACTAGTCATTAGGGAGATATGATCAAAATCACAGTAAGAATGGCTCCTATTAAAAAACAAGATGTAATAGCCGGGCTGGTGGTGTACACCTTTAATTCCCAGCTAGGGCAGGCAGAAGGCATGGTGAGATCTCTGTGAGTTTGAGGCCAAGCCTGGTCTACAATAGGGAATTCCAGGACAGCCTGGAGTACAGGGAGACCCTCGTCTCAAAAGAAGACCAAAAAATAAAAAAATTAAAAAAAAAAAAATTTTTTAATGATAGCAAGTCCTAGTGAGATGGGGAGAAAGAATGTACATTTGCATACATCAATAGGATATAATTAGTACAGTAATTATGGAAAACATTCTGGAAATTCCTCAAAAGAATGACCATCTGATCTATCAATTCCTAACTATAAGAAATCTGGAAATGAAGTCGGGATATTAAGCTGCTCTTCATTCCCATGGTGATTGTGACACCATTGACCAAAAAACAGCACAAGTCTACTTCAACTGATGAAAAGATGTGGTGCACGCCTTTAATCCAGCACTTGGGAACAGAGGCAGGTGATCATCTGTGAATTCAAAGTCAGCCTGGTCTACATGTGAGTTCCAGGACCAGCCGGAGCTACAGTGAGACCTGTCTCGAAAAAGGCCAAAAAAAAAAAAAAAAGAATGAAGATCATTTGCATTTCCTAAAACATGGGTAGAACTAGATCATTAAGTTAGGTGAAATAAGTCAGGCACAGAAAGACACATGTCACCTGACCTCACTATATAGAGAAGATTAAAAAGTTAGTCTGAGCCAGGCATGGTGGCACATATTAATCTCAGCACTCTGGAGGCAGGTGGATCTCTGTGAGATCAAGGCTAGCCTGGTCTACATGGTGACTTCTAGGTTTGCTGGAGTTACAAGGAGACCCTGTCTCAAAACAAACAAACAAAAAGTTGGTCCATTGATGTTGAGAGTGGAATGGTGGTTACCCAAGGCTGGGACAGTAGCAGATGAGGACTGGGAATGTTTGACTAATTGGTACTAAGTTACATTTTGATAGGAGAAGTTCTTGTATGCTATTTCACAGTAAAGTATCTAGGAGAAAAAAATGTTGAATCGTTTTACCATGAAGAAATAGCAAGTGTATACAAGCTTCATGACATCTCAGCAGCACTGACAATAACTATATTATATATTTGTTTACAAAGTAACTTTAGGGGCTGGAGAGTCAGCTTAGTGTTAACACTTACTGCTCTTTAAAGTTTAGTTCAATCAACTGCAATTCTAGCTCCAGGAGATAATAGCCTCTCCTACCTCCTTCACATACGTGACATACACTTACATATATACACATAAATTAAAACAAATAATAAATCTTTTTTTTTGTCTTTTTGAGACAGGGTCTCCCTGTAGCCCCAGCTGTCCTGGAACTCACTCTGTAGACCAGGCTGGCCTTGAACTCACAAAGATCAGCCTGTCTCTGCCTCCCAAGTGCTAGGATTAAAGGCACGCACCACCACACCCGGCTGCTAAAACAAATAATAAATCTTTTAAAAAATAAATCTAACTTAAAATATGATTGAGATATCTACACTTAAATTTTGCTATACACAAAGATCATGTTTTCCTGGAACACACTTGTAAATTATTTGAATTTATGGTTTATGGGTGGGGGAAATAGGATGCACCAATCTGCAATGAGTAATATAACACCTGTATTATCAAAGCCATGGAAAGGGAGGGGAGAAAAAGCTATGACTAAAAAATTAAAAGAAGCACAGCTGAAAAGTTGTATTTGGCAAATTACAGAAACCTGTGACTCAAAAACTTGGGTGAGTTCCAAGCAAAATAAATCCAGAGAAAGCTTTGTCAAGACACATTGTAATCAAATGTCTGAAAACTAAACACCAAAGAAAAATCTTGGGATAAGAGAGAAATTATGTGTTACCAGTAAGAGAAAAACAATTTAAATAGCAGCAGATTTCTCATTAAAAATTGTAGAGACCATAAGGAAGCAGCACCTGTTTCAAATGCTGGAAGAACTGTTATTCTAGAACTCCAGGAAAATATCCTTCAGGTAGGAAGACAATCAAATCCTTCTTAGATATTTTTTTTTTCTGAGAGACAGGGTAGCCCTAGCTGGACTGGAACTCAACTTTGTAGACCAGGCTGGCCTCAAACTCACTGAGATCCATCTGCCATTGTCTCTTGATTGCTGGGATTAAAGGCATGTTTCACCTTTGTGGTCCATAGAATACTCTAGAACGGCTAAGAAAGCTCTTCAGCCAGAAAGGGAGGTCAGGATACATGGAGCAAAATGCACAAATCGGTAATGAAGAAAAGGAATACAAATAGAAAATAGATGGGTAAATGTAATAGACTATTCCAATCATCAGACTGTACAATGTCAGTTAATATATAAAGTCAAACTAACATTTCCGTATAGCTATCAATGTAATAGTTTAAGCGGACTATGCCATAAAAGGGAGAGGTGAAAGGGAACTAATAGAGTTAAGGTAATGGCAATTCTATTTGCAACAATGTTAATAATAGTAAATTAGGAGAAAAAGAGCAGTGGATGCATATTGTAATCCCTAAAGCAACTATCACAAAATACAAAAGGCCAGATGTGGTGAAACATGCCTTTAATCTCAGCACTCAAGAGACAATGGCAGATGGAGCTCAGTGAGTTTGAGGCCAGCCTGGTCTACAAAGTTGAGTTCCATTCTAGCTAGGGCTACCCTGTCTCTCAGAAAAAAAAAAAATGAGCAGCAATATCTTTGGAGCTGGAGAAATGGCTCAGTGGTTAAGAACAGTGGCTGCTCTTTCAGAGGACCTTGATTTGGTTCCCAGCACCCATATGGCAGCTAACAACCATCTGTAACTCCAGTTCCAGGAGATCCAACTCCTTCTTCTGGCCTCCAGGGACACTTGCATGACGTGAGTGCACTCAGATACATGGAGACAAAACTCCTACATATAAAATAAAGAAAAAATAAACAGAACTGCCTATTTCAATCCTAATATATAAATAAATGTATTAAAAGTAAATTATATAAGGCTGGAGCTGCAGCTCAGTTGTAGAGTACTTGCCTAGCATGTTCAAAGCCCTAGGTCTCATCACAAGCTTTACACACACACACACACACACACACACACACACACACAAAGAGTGATAAAGGAGGGGAGAGAAAATCATATAAAGATTCCAACTAAAAGACAAAGTGGTAAAATAGAATAAATTGTGGGGATGGGAGAGAAGCCCATGATCCAACTGTATACTGCGAACACTCCCTTCAATATAATTATAGTACCAGATAAAAAATACAGCAAATGGGCTGGGAAGAGGCTCAGTGGCTAAGTACTTGCTGTGGAAGTGTGAGGACTAAAGTTCAGATTCCCAGAACCCAGGTAAAATGTCTGGTGGGTGTGGAAAACTTCTGTGATTCCAGCCTCAGAAGGTAGCAAGACCGGGGATCCCCAGAGCAAGCTGGCTACTAAGACCAACCACATTGGTAAGCTCTGCGTTTGATTGAGTTACCCTGACTCAATGAAGAGGGCAGAAAAGTGACAGGGGATGATTCCCAATATCAACTTTCTGCCTCCACATATACATTTGCCCCATGTGCACACACACACCCACATACACACATGTGCCCACACACATGCAAACATACGTGCATAGGACACACATGTGGAAAAATGGAAAAAGAAAAAAACATTAAAGTTTGGGGGAAATATCAAGCAGGCATTAATCAAAAGACTTAAATGGTTACATTAATATCAATCAAGATAGACTTCAGAACAAAGAAAATTACCAGTGACATTATACAAGGATATTGTATATTACATTATATATATATATGTATATATATATATATTATACAGTGATATTATACAATGATAAAAGGGCCAGTTAATGAGGAAGACATAGCAAGCTTCAACTTGTTCTCACCGTAAGACAGACCCACAAATTCCACAAGAGAACTGAAAGGAAAATAGAGATATACATTAGTTGGACGCATCAGAATACTTTTTCAGTAACTGAGAATCTTTAGTCAAAATGTCAGCATCACTCAAAATGGCTAAACAATATCTTCAACTACAGATATCAAATTTGCATTTAAAAACAGTATATCCATAGCTTCTCAGCCAAAGGCTGAGATTATAATTATTCCACCCAAACAAGCCTGATGGCACAGATCTACAATCAGGAATTTGAGAGAAGATTGTAAGTTCAAGGCCAGCTCAGGCTACATAGAATTCCCTCTGTCAACTTGACACCAGTCACATCTCCTTAAACTATAGCATTCTGCCCAAGGCAGATTCTGTCCATTTCCAAGAGTCTTCAAAAGTCCAAGCACAACACCTCTGAGACTCAAGGCAAACTCTTAGGGGAGAGCCCCTAAAGAATTTCCTTAAAGGTACATATTCCCATACTCCTAAGACATGATCACACAAAATAGCATTCCCATTGGAAGTGGGAAATAGAAAGCAAGGATCTGACCAGACCAAGACTAAAACTGAACACAACAAACATTAAGTCCCATAGCTCTGTGTCTGGAATCCAGGGCATGAGTATGAGCTCCTAGGGTCTTAGGCAACTCTGTCTGATGGCTTTGTCATCTCTGACTCAGTTGGCTTCCATCTTGAGCTGGCTTTGCTCCTTGCTTGAGGTTTTCCCCAGCAGACAGTCTACATTTCCTGCATCTCCATCTTCTGAGATCATGAGAGGCTGAGGAGGGTTGTCATGGGTCTCAGGCCAGCCTTAGCTAAGCAGTAAGCTCCAGGCAAGCCTGGAAGAGAGTGAGACCCTGTCCCAGAAAAACAAACAAATTCACAAAGCAACAACAGCAATAAAACATCATTGATCACTCTTGAGGTGGAGGGAGAGGAACTGACAATGTACAAAAATAAAAACAACTTAGACAAAAGACAGACAGTTAAAAACAGGGGTGTCTAATCTTTTGGTTCCTCTGGGCCACACAGAATAAAAGATTGCCTTGGGTAACACTTTAAAAGGCTGCTGTACCAGCCTAGGTACAAGATAAAGAGGAGTTTGAGAAGTATGTGATAAATGTAGAAAGGAAAAGAATGGTACAGCTGGAACAGATGCTGGGGAGCTCATAGACCTGAGCTGGTGAACAGACCCCCAAAGAAGAGGTGAAAAGTAAATAAGAAACAACTGTACCAGATGTTGTTGTCTGAGACATGTATTTAAAAACCCTAAATAAAAACCTCAGTGGGATCACACATGTACTTCAGCTATAAGTGATGACTCTATGGATCTTTTCCTGATGTTCCCAAATGAGTTTGATAGTTTCTGCTTTGTCCTTCAAGTGTACTTTCTGAAGACAGCAACTGCTACTAATTGAGTAGGTACAGTCAAGCTTTGTGTTACATATTATAAAGTCACAGTATTACAATTGCCATCTAAGATGGAGATAATCATATTTTAAGATAAGAAATCTGAAGTTCCAATAACGGATATGCCTGCTGTGAAATCTAGTAAATGTCACAAATGGCATTCAATTGAGGACTTTCTCCTTCCATCTTAGTCGTATGACTGCTAAGGCAGACTTCATTTCCCAGCTTCCTTGGCAGTTGGCTCTGACCATGTGACCAGGTTCTATCCAATGAAGCATCAGCATTCTACTGAAGCCCTGTTCTTAATGGGAGGGGTTGTCTCTCCTCCTTCCTCCTTCCTGCTGGCCTGGTAACCATGTAATAGCCGGAGCAAAAGCAAATCCCTTAGATCATGAAGTGGAGCCAGAAGTTCTGGAGTGATGTAGAAAAAGTCGACTTGTATTGACTTGTGAATCTATAATGCTACTTCTCAACCACCTTGGGTAAGAAAAATAATGTATGTTGTTTAAGCCACTTGGCTTCTTCAGTCCTTACAGGTCACTGAGCTGAAGCTGTACATGTGGATGTCAGATCTGCACACCTTACTTTTATTTCTATGCTCTCTCTCAAACAAAATAATACTGCATTGCAGAACAGACCACAGAAACCTCAACTGAGGCCTTTGTATTGCCTTATAAGCAACTCACATTGACAGCTTGCCACAAGTCCTTCACAGTCTTTGCAGAGTAGAAATTCAACCAGTATTGTAAATTAGTTAATTCACAAATGAGAGAATCGATACTTTAAATAATCTAGGACCCCTTGCAGGCTTCCAGGTGCTATCCACCATTGCTGTCAGCACCTTGGTATGGACT
Source organism: Rhizomys pruinosus (assembly GCA_009823505.1). Classification (NCBI taxonomy): domain Eukaryota; kingdom Metazoa; phylum Chordata; class Mammalia; order Rodentia; family Spalacidae; genus Rhizomys; species Rhizomys pruinosus. Next base: position 711,092 of record VZQC01009061.1, on the reverse strand, counting down.
CTGAAGAATGCCACACTGACCTGATAATTTACCCAGAACAGGAAGCTAAATTTGCCTCCAACAAAAAATATTTAAGCTCAGTCCTCTTAGATTGCCAAGTTTGCTTCCATTAGTCTAGCTCTAAAAAGGGTTGTACCAAAGAGATAGTTCAAGTTTTCCTGTCTCCTTCTGGTTCTGGCTGTCACAATCCCCCCCTCCAGCACCCTCCCCCCCAAAAAAATTCGAGGATCATGCAAAAGCTCACTAACTCTTCTCCAGGGATCTGTGAGAGAAGTGGAACCAGCTTCTGCCACCTTGTCACACTGAGGAGTAAATCTCCCCGAAGACTATGTGTGTGTGTGTGTGTGTGTGTGTGTGTGTGTGTGTGTGTAAGGAAGGGACTAAGACTTGAATAACCCTCTCCCAGACCATCAAGGAAAGGCTACTGAAAAGTCATTCCTGGCTTTTGGTGCCCCCAGCAAGGTGGTCCAAAATAATGCTTCATATTTAAGAGAAAGAAAAAAGAGGTTAGTTAGGTCTGGGACACAGAGCTGAAGACCATGTCCTTCCTTCTGTGGCTTCCATTCCATATGAGCTCCTACTAGATAATAGAATTTTTCATTAAAAAAAAAAAAGGCAGATGTGGATATACACCCACATCTGGAAAGAAAAGGCACCCGGCTCTGCCAGGCAAAGAATTAAGCTGGTATTTGTATTTGTATTATGGCAATTGGCTTTACTTTCTCATTTTGCATAATCTCCTTTTCAATGGTGAGGAGAGTAATTTCCCTTCAGTTCATAGAATAGTACTTGGAGAGGACAGAGAGGAAGTCTCTGCATTTTGTGAAAGAGAAAATTACCGGCATCTCTTTTGTTCCCTCAGGCGGGATTTGGATGGATTACTCATACTTAAAAGGGAAGGCGGCTTTTAACCTTAAAAAAAAAAAGAGGATAGAGAAAGAAAAGGAAAAAAAAAGAAAGAAAACTCATCGCATTAACACAGTGCATTGACATGTTACTAAATCTAAGGAATTTTGGAGGATAAATTCCCAGACTTTATCCAAAACATGAAACAAATTCTTCAAACATAAGCTGCCAAGCTCATCAACTTGTTCAGATCCCCTGGAACTTTGGTCTCACCAAACTGCTTGCTTAGCTCCCTGATTGGCTGTTTAACACTTCTAGGCTGTTTGAGGTGGTGGGCAGGGAGGTCCATAGGGGACTGTTCAACAAGCCTGGCATGTTGGCCCCTCTCAGAAGATCAGACTTCTGGAATCGATTTGGGTCCAGAATTGCATTACCAAGGAATGCCGAGTATGCACAGGCCTTGATGGCTTATGAACCACACTTCCTGAAGCTGGCCACAAGCCAGCACTGAGGCCATCAGCATCTTAAAAATGAATTCTTTATGAGACAAAGAACAATCCACCCAATTTCTAAAATCAGTGAAGTGGAAAGCTTGTCTGTAAGTAACCTAAAACTTGGTCGACATTTAGACTCCTCTGTCTTTTGAGTATATGGAGGGTGAGATCAAATGTCACCCTCAAATGCCTTTTCCTTTCCACAGGCAGGCATTGTAAGGCCCTAAGTAGCTGGGGATTATTATCGTGCTGAAACGAAATTGCTCTGGTTAGAAGTCTGCTATTCTGTCAAAAATATTGCCAACTTAACTGTACCAAAACCAGAGCAATAGGACCAAGCATGTTAAAGACAAGCGGTTGTTCTTTAGAATAGTTTTGTCTCTCCTAGAACTTTAAAGTCTGGCAGACAGGTTGACATGAATACCAGTGAAGATTCCCTATAGTCCGGTTAAGGTGGTTGTTGGAAGGGGTGTCTTGCAGGACTTTTACAGAAAGGTGAGCTATGTAGTGATGACTAGATGCAGAGTACATTCCAGCTGTGGACAAAAGATGGGAATGAGGCTCAGAGTCAGAAGTAGGCAGTTAGCTGTAGCTATGCCTGGTCGGACTTCAAAAGCACTGAACGCTAGATGGGGTGGAATGGAAGGAGAGCCATGAGGGGCTTAAGATGCAAGTAAATAACTGTCATAGTTAAAGTTTGATGCTCATTAGGCAAGGTGTAATTTTCACCTGGTATCTTTCAGATTACCTTATTTACATCTGTCTCTAGTTTGAGTTCTGTCCTTCCAACTTAATTGGATTGCCATAAAATAAAATATGTCATTGGTCCATTAAGGCATGACTCCCAGATTCTACAGTCTCACACAGTCATCATGCTAAATAGCTTTCCTTTTTTGCGGAAAGAAGAAAGGAAGTCTTCTGAATTAGATGATGCATGTAGACTCATGGGTCAGATTGTATCTAAATAGGTCCATAATTGATTATCCAGCCTCACACCCCTTCCATCAAATCACAGTTACTTACATCAGGCTCTCTTCAACAATGTTCTTTTTCACTCAAATTTTTACATGACCCTGGGTATATAGATTTATAGAATAGGTACACACAAATCAAACATTTACTTTACTAACTCATAAAGAAACTATCTTAAAGCTATTCTTCTTACACACATAATTTTAACATTTATTAAGATGAAAGAAAGTTTGGCCTACTAATGGAATAAAGTTGCTTCTTATTTTTACATAAAGAATTAAATCTTGGTTGAATAGTTAATGCTCAAGGCACAGAACATTTTCAACATGTTTTAGAGTTGATCGATGTTTTGATTTTATAATAACGCTGAGACTGCAACTTCGTGTAAACTTATAGTACAAAACAGGGTCCTTTCAAAAATTGTTGAAAATTCTGTCCTAATCCCAAACCAAATTTTATTCAATATTTTTTATGAGACTTGTTCTAGTTTCTCTTCAATTGCTGTTACAAAACACTCAGAGTGACACCAACTTGGGGAGAAAAGGGTTTATTTAGCTCACATCTTCCAGGTCATAGTTCGTCATTCAGGGACCCCAAGGTAGGAACTCAGGGCAGGAACCTAGAGGCAGGAGCTGAAGCAGAGGCCATGGAGGAATGGTTCTTACTGGCTTGCTCTCCTGGTGCATGCCCAGCCTGCTTTTATACTGTACATAACAACCTGCCTGGGGGTGGCCCAACCACAATGAGCTGGGCCCTCCTACACAATCAAGACAATACTCCACAGACTTGACCACCAGCCAGTCCAATGGAGACAATTCCTCAATTGAGGCTCCCTCAACCCAGGTGTGTCAAGTTGACACTAAGGCTATCCAGCACAAGACTCAAGGGAGTAACAGATATTTCTTTAAAAAAACAAAATCTGCCAGGCATGATGGTGTATGCCTTTGATCCTAGCACTCAGGAGGCAGAAGCAGGCAACTCTCTATGAGTTCAAGGCCAGCTTGGTCTACATAGTGAGTTCCAGGACAGCTGGAACTATAGGGTGACCCTGTATCAAAAAGATTAAAAAAAAAAACTAATACAATACAGTACAATGACATAAAAATTTAACCATGAAAATTCCTTTGCAAAATGCATATTTTATATGTTGGGAACCACAACTGAAATGAAATCACAGGTGCAGCATGGGCGAGCTCTGCCAGAGACACTTCACACTCATTATGTGACTAGTTTGAACTAGTTTTTGTACTTCAATGCTTAGAAATCTTTCACCTTCACCCAGATTCTCATTATTAGACAGCTCCATATAGGGTCCTGAGCCGTCTTCTCAGAATCTGGGCCTGAGGTAGTTATGACAATGAGGCTTTGCTTTCCATGCAGAATGTCACATATATTTCCTACTGAATTCATTTTCTGCTTATGAAGAAGCTGAAGAAAAATCTATCTGAACAATACATGCCTCATATTCCTTAGTGTCAGAATCGGACACCTAATATAGTCAATTTCTTATGATTGCAATAATACAAAGTAACATTCTCAATGCATATTAGTGGAGATTCAAGTGAGGCCAATGTTTCATAAGCAAAACCCTAATATTAATCCCAGTGAGCCAAATCAAAACATTTTCATATGATCCTGCAGCTAGCCTGACTGAGAGATTCACTCTCAAACTAAATGAATCTTTTATAAGTTCTTTTTCTTAAAAAAATTTTTTTTAATCTGCTATCTAAAACAATACAAGGAGACAAAGGATTTTTTTTTTCAAAAGCAATACTGGCAAATCAGAATTTGGCCCTTTTGAAATAGACTTTAATCAATGAAATTAGTTTGAATATAAATTACTTGAGGCTGTAGGTAGTGTCTAGTATTATGTAGAATAATCTTTGTCAAACCAATGAACGAAAGAATGAATGCTTTTTTTTTGAAAAATGAAAGATTTGCATGATCTGAAGAGAAACTAAGAGTACAAATGAGTGACTTTTGGGGCTCTTGTTCAGTAGTTAGGGGTGGGACGATCACTAAGAAAGTGTGGAAAGTGGAAACACATGAAGATCAGTAACTCCTCTAGTCTAAAGATAGTATTAAGAAGAATGTTGAAGAAAGAAATCAGTTCACTGGGTCAGAAAATCATTGTCACTGGAACTGTAATCATAGACTACCAGAAACTGATTCAAGTAATTTTTTGCTGAGCAATGCATTCCGGAGCTTTTGAAAGGCCCCAACCTTTCACAGCATGTCTCCCCAGCAGGAAGGGCTCCTTAAACATAATTTGATCCAGTCCATGTGTTTAAAAGGAAAAAACAAAGGCCCAAAGAAGTGTTGTAGCCTGTCCAAGGTCACGTACCCAGGCACTCACCCACCTACTGCTCCTTCTGTACACTACTGCGCCCTGGTATGGGTTCGTGGGAATGAGGAAGAGCCATGCAAGTAGATGCTGGAGTCAGAGAGCTATTTAGGAAAGGTTGAGCTGGCTCTCAGTATTCCAGGGAATCAAGGGAATACCAAAGAATGTGAAGTTTTGATGCAAAAGAGCCACAAGGCCCTTGTCCAGGGGAAACAAAGGCAGCATAAGGGTAGCAAGGCTTTGATGCTGAAAGTACGGAGAGCCATGGCTGAAAATGCAACTGGGATGCTTCCCTTCTAGAAGGATCTACCCAAATACAGAAACATCACGGGAATGCAGCCTTCTTTTACAGTTGGCTGGGAGAAAGAGAAAGTGGCTTGTGAGGCCTCCGAGCAAACATTTCTGAGTCAGTTGCTATGATTCCCAGAGTTGCCAGAACCCAAATACCACCAACGACCACATGGAAATGACAGGGTGCTCTGATACAAGCAGAACGAAAGGGGTGACACGTTCCAGGCGTTGTTTTAACAGTCCTTTCACCATAATGCCAAGGAGAGAAAACTCACAGAGAAGAGAGAAATGGCTCTGTGTTAAGATTTAGCCTTACATGTTAACTGTGGCAGAAAGTCAGGTCAGCAAAGAGGACAGTGTAGAAGTGGATTAAGAACTTTACAGAACACACACACAAAAAGAACATAAGGGAAACTTTTAACATTTAGGGCCAGGGTTTAGCTGGTAGAGTGTCCAAATGTTCCCCAAGACATAGAGGACTGAACCACAGGGCATCCAAGGGCTGGGACAGGAATAAAGCCTGGTTGAGGAGGATTGCTTGTCAGTCAGTCACCCAAACTCCTTAAAGCTCAGATCATGCCTGTAGATGCAGAGGTAGAACTCTCCCCAAAAGGGGAGGCGAGACTTGTGCCAAATGAACTGAACCAGGCAGACAGACCCTCCTGTTTCGAGAACACAGTGGAACTGGCAATGGTGGAGAAATCGTAGTGGTTCTGGCTTGCTCTTCACCAGTCCCTTCTCCTTGGCTGCCTGGCCTGTAATGATCTCGTATTGGTTCAGCCCTTGTTGGGTGTTCTCTGGAAACAAGTGGATGATGATTGGACAATCAGTAAAAATGGTGACTGATGACTTGAGGTATTTAATTACAAGATAATAAGCACCTGGAAGCTTAGAACTGGAGCAGCACTTAGAGGTTTTATAGCTGAGTGCTCCAGGCGTGTTCATGCTTACAGATGACCAAGTGTGCAAAGCCTCAAACTGTCCTCAGTCACTATACCATGCAGGCACACAAAGCAACAGTTAGCATGTTGAATGACATGATGCATGTCAGCCCAGGGCTGGCATTTTGCATGCATGATCTCACTAAAATCTCACTTTATTTCACAGAAAATGAAGCCTAAGAGTTAAAGAGGGTTACAGTCTTACTGGAGGTGGTGCAGTAAGCACTTGTATGTACCCTGAAGTCCACATGTTACCGCTCCACTGCCTTGTCACAAATCTCTCAGCCTTTTAAGAAAATAAAAGTACATTTAAAGTTTTTAATCTATTCAGTGTTCTGAAGTGCCTCCGTGAAGTGGAAAGTCAGTAAGTACAGTGAATGAAGTAATGGCCTGGAAAACCAGGTTCTGATCAGAACTGGGGCACATAGCACTGGTTACGTCATCTAAAATCGCAAACTCTGCTTTTGCCCGCTTTTGAAGATAGTTATAATGATAATTATATAAAGATATGACATTATAATAAAGTTATAAAAACCTATGAGACATAGTTCATCCCCGCAAATTGATTCATACTGAGTTGCTTTCATGAATTAGACATTGAATGCCTGTAGACACATCAAAAAACCAATTCCATAGTCTTTACCTGGCCAAAAGTAAGACTGAGCATTACTTCTCCTCGGTCTCCAGGATCAAACGCTCATTTCTTCCTTCTTGATTCCTCTGCTTCTGTGATTTCAGTTTCCGTTGCTTAGTACTCCACTGTTCCTTCTCCCAACACTTCAATGTCTTTACCTATAAAGGAGCCAGGTTCACAGCAAAATTTGTCAGCTGCTTTCCCACACCCAAGGATTCTCTTTCAAGACCAAGGACATTGTTAAGTTGTTAACAACTGTGCTTAAGAGTGCTACTCCCCAGGTACAGGAAGATCAAGACAGGATGTGGTGCTAACTGGACCTCATTTGGTGACCATGGGAAGGGAAGACCCCAGTGTGGAGCACTGATGGTTGTTTGGGCTTGCCACGGAGGAGCCTTCAAGCAATTTCTTAAGGAAAACATGACATCTTTCAGCCTGATTAAAAAAATAATAAAAAAATTATAAGCTGAAGATGCTAAAACCTATGACATACTCTTGATATATGTGTGGCATGCATATATGCAAATTTTGGAGTGATGCAAATTGGAAGGAACAACAACAAAAGACTGGGTCAAAGAACTGACTGAAACAGTGAACTTCTGCCCAAAACGGTAAACTTCTGCTTCAAAATTTTTATAAGAGACTGAGAAAAAGATGAAAAACATGTATGGCAGAATGCACGAGCTCTGGTGGGGTGGGGGGCAAGGAAGGGGGACTGGGTCTAGATTTGACTGGGAAATGTTGCAAAAAATGCTCAAAGCTTCAATAAAAAAATTGGCTTTGAAAAGAAAAAGAGTGCTACTCCATAATCTTCCTGATGGCCAACTTGTTGGAGATTATAATTAAGAGGAGAGAAATTTCTACAGTTGGTCAATGGGAGGTATGGAGAGAGGTCATGTCTTCTTGATGTGTGGCACTGGTGTTCTCTGTTAATGTAAACACTCTTTACTATGTTTCATGCCTTCATGAAGCTTCCAACTCTTGGGGGACAGCACAGGGACATAAAAAAGAGATGCCATCCTGGTGGTGTTATTTTCATTCTCTAGTATTACCAAGTAATTCCCTAGTTGATAAAATGGATGGTTTTCAAATTTCCCCGTTAGAAAATGCAGTGTGAATGTTAGTGTTCATTGATAACTTGACAGAGTCTAGAATCACGTGGGAGATGGGCTTCTCAGTATGACAGTGGGGGTGATGTTGATCGTGCTGTGGCAGGAAGACCTGCCCACTGTGCTTGGGATCATTCCCTAGCCTGGAGACCTTAATCCCACAGAAAGGAGAAAGTCAAATGAGCATGCATTATTATTGCCTGCTTTTCCCTTGTCGATGCGATGTGACCAGCTGCTCAAGCCTTTCTTTTGGGCTTAACTTTCCCACCATGATGGACTGTACCTTGAACTGCGAGACAGAAATATACTCTTCTTCCTTTGAGTTGCTTTTGTTGGGGAATTTTATCACAGCAACAGGAAAAAAAACACATTGCATCCGGCTTCTGAATGCACGTTATTGTCGAGAGATTGGATGGCCTGACCTTGTTGGGTTAAAACCAGTACATGGGCTCATCTAGTCCATTACTGATATGAACGATATACTCCAGCCTTAGTGGGAAAAAAAGAGAAAACAGCTTTCTGATATGTTAAATGACTAAGTAGATATCAAAAAATTCCCCCAAATTTTGACAAAACCAGATGACCTCTCTAAGAGATACTGAATAGAAAAGAAAGAAAAATAGAGATATCAGAAATACTACCTAAAATTTACTTTGAAAGTTAATGTTTCAACTATTGATACCTAAGAAGGGTTTAGCCACTTTTTACAAATGGCTGCCAACAACACTTCCTTTGTAATTTATATCACTTTTTATATTTTGTGGCATAGGATAAAAAAATGCTATGTTCAAGTTTACAGTGTACTGGGGATGGTGAAGTAACCACAGAATTCTAACAGAGCTGAATGCTTCCTTCACAAGCCGCAGATCCCCAACAGAGCTGGACAAAGTCCAACCAGAATCTGCTCACACCAAATGCTTCCACAGTTGGATCCACAACTGGAAACCATAAGCATTGTGAGGAAATTCTGTCAGCCAGATTTGAGGCAGCCACTGCAGGTGTGAGCCCACAGAGGAAGGCAGGGGCTGCTTTGCTCATGCCAAGGCTCTCCACGTATGTCATGAGCCCCACAGGGCACCTCCTTGACCTCTGGGGTCCAGCACATTCTCACATCTTCACACCCACAGACAGGTTCTTTTTTTAAAAAAGTATTAATTTTGTTCTATAGATAGTGCATATCATTAAACAAAATTTGTTAGTATCTGAATTTTTTCCATGCCCCCCACCTCACCCGAGTCCCTGCACTCTGCCATACATGCCCTGTATCGTTTTCTGAGTCTTTCCAGAGTTTTTTTCCCAGTTCTTTTGTGGTTGTTGTTCTCTCCAACTTGTATTGCTTCAATATATATATATATATATAGATATATATATAGATATATATATATAATCACTTGAATTGGAGGACTTTTTTTTCCTAAAAGATGTCCTTAAGGAAGTGCTCAAATGTTCCTCCTTGGCAAACCCAAACAACCATCAATCCTGCACTTGTGTTCCACATTGGGTTATTTCTCTCCCATGGTCCCCCAAATGAAGTCCAGTAAGCATGCATCCTGTCTTGATCCCCCTGTACTGGCCTCCATGATACAGCCCAGGTAGTCAGTCCAACAATGGCAGTCTATATTCTGACAAGGCTGACATCCCCTTAGCTGTTTAGTTCACAAGCTGGGTATCTCAGTAGTCCCCATCTGGCATCAAAGGTTTGGAGGATTCTTGGAGAGACATGAGTCTTCAGTACATATTGGAGGTTAAAAAGCTGTGTCTCATGTCTTTGAGGAGTGTCAAAAGCAGTGGCAGCCACAAAGTAGATGCACTTCCCAGTAAGAATTGAAGACAGGCCAAACAACAGTGCTCTCTCTTCTTTCTTTTTGTCTTTTTTCTAAGATCTCACGTTTTATGTCTGTAGTACAACTTCTCTTACTGATTATTTGTTTCTGATTATACTTTCCTTTTAGATGCTTAAGGCCACACAGCCCAGATTAACCAAGGTTTTTGTTTTTCTTGAGGTCAGTTGAGGATCTGGTCCTCAGGGGTCTCTCAGGGTTTTTGGGGGAGAAGGAGGGTGAGAGCCTCTTGCTCCTTTCAGCTTTTCATTTACCAGTTCCATCCACTCAAGGACAAAATCAGGTCTTGCTAGACCAGGCTTCCTTTTCTGAAGCATGAGCAGACTTTCTTCTTTATAGACTGGACACTGGCTGAAGTCCCATTACTGGCTCTCCAAGACCTCCCTGAACAGGAAGACTGGTGACCCACATTTGGGGGACATTTCAAGAGATGCCCCCATGCATAGTCCCCTAAAACTTGGTTGGCCTCTGAGGGCAAGGAACAAAATTATCCCTTAGGTCCCTCGGCCAAATTGGTATGGACATTAAGTATGGTCGTTAAGCACCCAGAAAGGCTAAGTTGCACCAACCTGTTACATTGCACCTATATTAAAATTGTTTCCTTTGGAAACAAACTGTATGTTATTTCCATATCATATTTCTTAATTCCCATCTTTCCATTTTAATCCCATATTACTCTAAAAGATGCACACATACCATCATATACCAAAAATCCAAGGTCTGAAAATAAGTGTTAGGTCAACTCTAGAACCTGTTTAGAGTTTCACAAAAATACAAGAGCACAGTTGTCTTCAGATCATGAGGAATATAACATTAATGTTGCTCAGTTTGCCTTCCAACTAGGTACTTGGTACTAGCATCCACGGATGAGGGATACCATTCATCTTTTGTTTTTCTGGGACTGAGGTTTCCATAGTGTAGTGGTTATCACATTTGCCTCGCACACACAGGTTCTGAAATGAATGTGTTCCTGAAGTCTCATCCAGCTTTCACCTCTAGTATCAATCCATCTGCTGGCTCCTTCTCAGCAGCCTTCAGTGTGGAGTGCAAGGCAGTTGAACAACAAGAAAGGAAGTACACACACGTGTCATTCATCCACTGGGATGAGTCATTGGTGGCCAGATAGCAGTGTCCTGTGTGTCCTCATCACATTTCCTCTATGCTTGGGCTTCTGGCCCTGCCAGACCATGGATTTGCTGTCCTGCAGCCTTTGTCCTAAGGGATAAAGGCCTAGCAAAGCTGACTAGGCTGCCATTCTCAATGGCGCTTCAGCCTGCAAGTCTAGCCTGCCAAGCTTCCACCAGAAAATGTTGCTTTCTTTGCTGTGGCCCTCACAAAGCTGTTCTCAAGGTGGTCATCTCAGACACTAGTGGGCTACTCAGTCACCTTCCAATGGGTATGTGAATGCTGTCATTTAAAACATTTCTACAATCCAGCTCAGTGGTTAAGAGCACTGACTGCTCTTGCAGAGGACCCGGGTTTGATTCCCAGTACCCACGTGGTGGCTAACCACTGTCTGTAACTCCAGGTCCAGAGAATCTGACACTCTCTTCTGACCTCTGTGGACATTGTATGACAAGGGTGTACTTACCTACATGCAGGCAATACACTCATACACATAAAATTAAACTAAATTTATTTTTTTAATTATACAATTAAAAAATCACAATTATACAAATTAACTTACATTTATATATTTACAAATTTTTGACTCGGTTTTTTTATTTTATTTTTTATGTGTATGAATGTACTGTCTGCATGTAGGTTTGTGCACCCGTGTTGTGCAGTGCCGCAGAGGTCAAAAGAGGAGGCTGGATTCCCCTGGAACTGGAGTTAAAGACAGTTCTCAGCTGCCATGTGGGTGCTGGGGATTGAACCTGGGTCCTCTGCAAGAGCAGTTGGATGCTCTAAACCGCTAGGCCATCTCTCCAGCTCCTTCAGTCAGCTTCGTGGCACCTTAGAACTTCTCTCTGCCACTGTTTTTTTTTTTCCCCCTTTTATGTTTCCATGAAGAATATACTTTTAGCTGGGTGTTGTGGCACACGCCTTTAGTCCTAGCACTTGGGAGGCAGGTGCAGGCGGATCTTTGTGTGTTCAAGGCCAGCCTGGTCTACAGAGAGAGTTCCAGGACAGCTGGGGCTACAGGGAGACCCTGTCTCAAAAAGACCAAAAAAAAAAAAAAAAAAAAAAAAGAAAGAAAACACTTTAGAATTTCCTTCAAAGAAAGAATGCTGGTGAGAAACTTGATATTTGCTTATTTGAAAATTTCTGGATCTGAGATCTCCCAAGACCAGCTGAAGCACAGGATGGTAGGTAGGAGCTGGGTGCTTCAGCAAGGCTGATTGTTGATTGACTTAATCTAATTAATCCAGTTGTCTTTGGCTTAATTGGCTTTTGTAGCAGTGGGGGTGGAGTTATCCTCCCAGCTGGTATAAAAGGTAGGGTTGTGTGAGTCTTGAGATCTGAGAGCTCCCAAGACCAGATGAAGCACAGGTACCAGGGTACAGGCTAAAGAGCACACATCTCCCTCTCCCAGCCCCCTAGGAAGGCATCTGAAGGAGGCAAGCAAAGCAAGCCTTCAACACAGTGAAGAGGCATTTGGGATTCACATTGAAATACAGGCAAGGAGAAGCCCATATGCCAGGAAGGTGAAGAGACAACACAGGAAAGAGGCAGGATAATCCCTCACCAAGCTCTACCAACCCTATGGAAGATTCCTACAGTGGGATCCCCCTGGGGATGGCCCAGGACACAGATATCAGAAACACAATTGTGAACATACTTAAAGAACTACAAGGATTATAAAGAGCAAACAAAGAATTAAGAAAAGAGAATGAAGAATCAAGAGGAGGATCTAGAGTGAGAAATGACAAACTCCAGAAGAAGTAGAAACACTGAAAAGATCCCAATGCTGAAAAGATAAGGAAACCAACAAGCGAAGAAGGACAGAGCTAACAGAAGAGATGGAGAGCCCAAAAAGAAGTAGAAATACTAAAGAAATCAGAAGAGGAAATGAAAAAGGAAATCAAACACTCATCCATTCAAGAGGAAAGGAATGGAAAAAGCCTCAGAAGCAGAATGGAGGAAGCAGAACAAAGAATATCAGACCTGGAAGATAACACAGAGCAACTAAAAACCTCAAGGAAAGATTATGAAAAATTTAAAAATATACAAAAGTGGAACAACCAGGAACTGAGGGACACTATGAAAAGATCAAACCTCTGCATTATAGGAATAGAGGAAGGAGAAGAATCCCAGGAGAATGGTATTGATCAGATCTTCAATAGAATAATAGATGAAAACTTCCCCAAACTAAAAAAAGACAAACCAATACATATACAAGAAGCACATAGAACTCCAAACAGACAAGATCAGAAAAGAAACTCTCCACGCCACATAATAGTCAAAATGCTAGACACCCAAAGCAAAGAAAAAATGCTTAAAGCCACAAGAGAAAAACAACAAGTGACCTATAAGGGGAAACCCATCAGAATTACAACTGACCTCTCAGTGCAAACTATGAAAGCAAGAAGAACATGGAACAAAGCATTCCCAGGGTTAAAGGACAATAGATGCCAACCCAGCAAGATGTCTATTATAATTGAAGGAGAAAGAAAAACCTTCCATGACATGAACAAGTTGAAAGAATACATGTCCAGAAAACCAACTCTTCAGAGAATACTTGAAGCAATTCAAAGGACAGATGAAAGGAGCAACCATCCCCAGGCATCTAGAAAGAGAAATCAATAAAAGCATAACTGCAGAAGTAGAAACCGAAACCCAAACCGCAAATGGATAACAAGGCAGAAGGAAGCAACACAAACCTATGAGTCATAACCTTAAATATTAATGGAATAAATTCCCCAATCAAAAGACATAGAGTGGAAGATTGGATTAGGAAACAGAACCCATCTATATGCTGTCTACAAGAAACACATCTTACCTTCAAGGACAGGCACCACCCTAAAGTGAAAGGATGGAAAAAATTATTCCAAGCAAATGGTACCAAAAAGAAAGCAGGTGTTGCTATTTTAATATCACACAAAATAGACTTCAAAGTAAAAGAACTCAGAAGAGACAAAGAAGGCCATTACATTTTTATCAAAGGAACAATTCACCAAGAAGATTTCATAATTATGAATATATATGCCCCAAACTCTGGTGCACCAAACTTTATAAAGACAATTCTCCAGGACCACAAGTCACACACTAATCACATTACACTCATAGTAGGGTACTTCAATACCCCACTGAGCCCTTTGGAAAGGTCAAGAGGATAAAGAATAAACAGAGAAACATCTGCACTGAACAATATGATACACCAAATGGACCTCATAGACCTGTACCTAATATTCAACCCTAATACCGGAGAATACACTTTCTACTCAGCACCCCATGGAACATTCTCCAAAATTGACCACATACTGGGACACAGAAGAAAATACAAATACAAAAAGATTGAAATAATTTCATGCATTCTATCAGACCACAGTGCAATAAAGCTCAACATCAACACCAGGATAAACCCTACTTCCTACAAGACCACATAGAGAATAAACAACACACTCTTGAATAATGAATGGGTCAAGGAAGAGATAAAGAAAGAAATAAAAGCATTCCTGGAACTGAATGACAATGACAATACAACACAACAAAACCTATGGGATGCCTTAAAAGCAGTCCTAAGAGGGAAGTTTATAGCCCTGGGTGCCTACATTAGAAAAACAGAAAGAGCACAAGTGAATGATCTAACACTGCAGCTAAAAGCACTTGAGAGGCAACAACAGATGAACCCTAAACGCAACAGACAGGAAGAAATAACAAAAATCAGAGCAGAAATCAATGAAATAGAAACAAAGAAAACAATACAAAAAATCAATGAAGCCAAAAGTTGGTTCTTTGAAAGAATAAACAAGATAGACAGACCTCTAGCCCAGTTAACAAAAAGAAAGAAGGAACAACTCCAAATCAATACAATCTGTGATGAAAAGGGAAATATCACAACGGACAAGGAAAAGATCAAGAAAATTATATGGGAATATTACAAGAACCTATATTCTACCAAGTNAAAAGTTGGTTCTTTGAAAGACTAAACAAGACAGACAGACTTCTAGCCCAGTTAACCAAAAGAAAGAAGGAAAAACTCCAAATCAATACAATCCATGATGAAAAGGGAACTATCACAACAGACAAGGAAAAGATCCAGAAAATCATACGGGAATACTTCAAAAACCTATACTCTACCAAGTTTGAAAACCTAGAAGTAATTGATGACTATCTGAGATCCTAGGAATGACCAAAGCTCAACCAAGAAGAGATCCACAGCTTAAACAGTCCCATAATACACGAAGAAATTGAAGATGTAATAAGAAACCTCCCAACTAAAAAAAGCCCAGTCCCAGACAGTTTCATGGCAGAATTTTACAAAACATTTCAAAAAGACCTACAACCATTATTACTGAAACTGTTTAGAAGGATACAAACAGAGGGAATTCTCCTAAATTTCTTCTATGCAGGCAAAGATACAACTAAAAAGGAGAATTATAGACTCATCTCCCTAATGAACACAGATGCCAAAATTCTAAACAGGATACTGGCTGTATTAGTCACTTTTCTGTTGCTGTGATAAAACACCATGACCAGAGGAACTTATAAAAGGAAGAGTTTATTTGAGCTTACAATTGACAGTTCCAGGAAATCAGAGTCCGGCGGGAAGCGTGGTACCCAGGGCTAGAGCAGCAAGCCGAGGGTCACATTTCGAAATGAGCACAGGAAGCAGAGATAGAGCATGACTGGAGATCGCAAGGCTTGTTAAACTCACTAAGCCTGCCCCCAGTGACATACTTCCTCTAGCATGGCCACACCTTCTAAGACCTCCAAGAACAGAGCCACCAACTGGAGACAAAATGTCTTAATACTTAAAGCCTATGGGGGACACTCTCATTCAAACCACCACATTCCACTTCCTGGCCCCCATAGGCTCCTGACCATATAAAATGCAAAATGCATTTAGTCCAACCTTAGAAGTCCCCATAGTCTTTACCAGTTTCAATGCCATTCAAAAGTCTACAGTCCAAAGTCTCTTCTGAGACTCAGGCCAATCTCCTAACTGTAAACTCCTGTAAAATCAAAAGGCAAATT
>VZQC01009061.1:633439-686879 GCA_009823505.1 Rhizomys pruinosus | reverse complement strand
TGGATCACAGCTTCTGTGTGCTGACCCTGAAGAAATTCTTCCCAGAAGATTTTACCACAGTGATGCTGGTCTCTTGTTACTTACAGCTGATTTTTCAGCCCCAGCTAACCAGCATCAATTGTCCCAGTACAACAAAGTTTTCACTTCAGGTTCTGGTCTCTTGTTACTTACAGCTGATTCTTCAGCCCCAGCTGACCAGAACCCACAGATTAAACAGTCCTGATGATCTCTGCTTCCCTTTGAAACTAGAAACTTCACAAGCCATGCCTCCATCTTCTGCAAATCCTTCAGCAAAACTGCTCCAAGTTCCACAGCAACAGTCTTTGGGCATTCAATGATCTTCCCAGCCCAAAGTTCCAAACGCCTCCACAATCCTTCCCCAAAACACCAAGGTCAGGTCTGTCACAGCAATACCCCACTCTTCTGGTACCAATTATCTGTATTAGTCACTTTTCTGTTGCTGTGATAAAACCACCATGAGCAAGGGAACTTATAAAAGGAAGAGTTTATTTGAGCTTACAATTGACGGTTCCAGGGAATTAGAGTCCATTGTGGTGGGAGGCATCGTGGCCAGGGCTGGAGCAGCAAGCTGAGGGTCACATCTTGCAATCAGCACAGGAAGGAGAGAGAGAGAGAGAGAGAAAGAGAGAGAGAGAGAGAGAGAGGCTGGAGACCACAAGGCTTGTTAAACTCACTAAGCCTTCCCCCAATGACGTACTTCCTCCATCATAGCCACACCTTAAAAGTCCCCATAGTCTTTACCAGTCTCAAGTCTATTCAAAAGTCTGTTGTCCAAAATCTCTTCTGAGACAAAGGCCAATCTCTTAACTCTAAGCTCCTGTAAAATCAAAAGGCAAATTACATGCTCCCAACATACAGTGGAACTGAATACACATTCCCATTCCAAAAGGGAGGAATAGAGGCATAATGAGGAAATACTGGACCAAAACAAGACCGAAAACCAGCTGGGCAAACACCACGTCCAGTAGCTCCATGTGCGACTTCTGGGACTTGACTTCCAAAGGGCTTAGATGGCTCAGCTCTTCCATGATTGCATGCAACATGGATCTCTTCCTTAGGCTGGTACCATTCCCTGTACGAAGCTGTCCTTGGCAAATACCTAACAGCTCTGGCATCTCCAATATCTTCATGGGGTCTCTGCTGCCAACCAGGCTTCACATTCACAGCTTCACACAATGGCCTATCAGGGCCTTCTTTATTCAGGGACAGCCCTGCTGCACTCTGCCTGGCCTCTGTGGCTCTCTGAAACCATGGAGGAAGAACTGAAGACCCCTTCACTCTTGCAAACTTCATGCCTCTAAAGACAGCACCACATGAATTAAACTGCCAAGTTTGGCTGCAAGTTTGGGATGTACCCTGGCCTATTTCAACCACATTTGCAACTTTTCTCTGCCCTGAACTTGTTGGAGCAGAAAACCCTTTCAGTATTTTCCTTTCAAAAGTTGGAGGATTAGCTGGGTGTGGTCTTGCCCTGAAAGTACTGTTTCTGTTGTTTACTTGTAAATCTCGAGGCCCCTCCTTAATCACTTTAATCTCACTTTTTCCATTGTTTACTTGAAAATAGCTAGGCCTCTCCTTAATCACTTTAATCTCCTTATCAAAAGGAACCTCGCCTTCACTTGCCTTGGCCCCACCTTTAATCTTCCTAGTGCAGTTTTCAGATCCAAACTGTACATTCTGCATTTCTTTTGGCCTCGTCTGCTCTTCTTCAGTGTAGATCTGTACAATATTCACCATTAAGAGCCAAGCCACCATTTCTACATTAGGCTGTCTTGAAATATCCTCCAACAAAGACATTAGTCCATTGCTTTTCACCTTAGCATCAGGCAAGCATTTGGGCTGTGGGCAAGCTGCTGCCAGACTCTTTATCAAAATATCCCAGTTGCTGTCTAAGTCTTTATTTTCCTCTGGAACTACGTTTTTTGCAGCAGTGCTTTCTTCCAGGCTTCTACTAGAATGGCCCCTTAAGCTCTGCTTACAGTAGTCAACAGCTTTTTTAGCCCAAAGTTCCAAAGTTCCACATTTCTCCAAACATCCACGTGGTCAGGTTCTTCACAGCCAACAGCCCACTCTCTGGTACCAAATAACTGTATTAGTCACTTTTCTGTTGCTGTGATAAATCCACCATGACCAAGGGAACTTATAAAAGGAAGAGTTTGAGCTTACGATTGACAGTTCCAGGGAATCAGAGTCCATTGTGTCGGGAGGCATGGTGGCCGGGGCTGGAGCAGCAAGCCGAGGGTCACATCTTGCAATCAGCACAGGAAGTCAAGAGAGAGAGACTGGAGACCACAAGGCTTGTTAAACTCACTAAGCCTGCCCCCAGTGACATACTTCCTCCAGCATGGCCACACCTTCTAAGACCTCCAAGAACAGTGCCACCAACTAGAGACAAAATGTCTGAATACTTAAAGCCTATGGGGGGGGCACTCTTATTCAAACCACCACAATTGCTTATGCTTAATAATTTGGCTCACTTCAAAAAAAAATGCACCAATTACCTAATTGTGCGGCAAACTGAGTAACGTCAATGTTATCTGAAAACAACTGTGCTGTTATATTGTAGAATCCCTTAAAATAAACAAATAAAAGAGAGAAAAAAAGAAGTGGGGAAGTGGGTAATAATCTCACCCTTAGCTGAGGAACTATCGACATCCAATAACTACTCGTTTTGTTTAAGAATGTGACACTAGACAGGTTAATCAGGCTCTAATGGATGGATGCAGATGGAGGTACATTTGGGGACACAAACTTGACTTGATAGGCCTTAATATATATGACAAAGTTCATGAAATCTGGTGAATGAACGGGTTATAAGAAGGGTGCAGATAAGGGATCAGTCTAAAGAAGATCAAAATATATCCCATGATATTGGAAAAAATCAATTAAAAACCACATTTACCTCACCAATGTCAATGGATAAAAAAAAAAAAAGGAAAGCAATTCAAAATCACTGTTAACAAAGCATGTGGTAAAGAAAAGCAGATTGGGTTTTCCTTACTTGCTAAGACTCAGGACTGAACACGAATAAGAGAACCAAGCACCCCACTGATTTGTCAGAGAATTTCTAAGGATTTGTTGTTTGCTTCCTCCCAAGGTTTCCTGATTCGAAGGACCCTCTCAGCACAAATGTTCATCCCACTCAGCCTTGTCAATATGAGAACAGAACCAAAAGAAAGAAGTTGCTGGAGGATTCTAGAAGGAGTTATTCCTTGTCTCTTCTTAGAAAAATTTCCCCTAAGAATTACTTTGTCAGGTTTGAGGATGTTAGCACAATGGGGAAGCTGATTTCACTCCATGACAGACATGAGTTGAGACTAAAAACTACAATTTCCCTGAGCCTGACACAGCAGGACAAGACAGGTACACATACAGAGGAAGCAAAGCATGAAGCCACCTCCTAGGGACTAGCAGAAAGATATAACCACATCCTGCAGGATATCACTCATGACTAAGAAGCTCCTCTGGGGATAGTATTTTATCAGCTAGGCCTGTTAAGAGTGACTATTGATGTACTTATTGTTCACGGATGGAGGGCAAAGGAAAAAAAATCATGGCCATCCAAGGACAGGACTGTGGTATTGCTCGTCATAAATAAATTCTTCCCTTTTTCTTTTCCTTCTCTTTCAGCCCTTGAGACAATCCAGGGAAAGTTATCTGAGAACCAGGCCAAACCACACTCATTTCACTTCAAACCATGAAGCTTAAGACTAGTGGCAAAGAAAAAAAAAAAAACAAAACACTTGAATATAAAATAAAATGAAAGTTTTCAGGTGAAATTGTTGAATCTTGGAAACTTACATAGAGCCATTAAGTAACTAATATAACTAGAAATTATAGAATCAAGCCAAGATATCATTGAAAGCCATTATCCACGATGAAAAAAAAATGAGTTAAATGGCAGATGGGACAATGTGAGGAAAAAGAAGACCCTTTCAGATGACTCATTAATGACTGGGCTTTATATATTAATGTAACACACACACACACACACACACACACACTCACACACACACTCACACACACACTCACACACACTCAGTTTTAAACATTCCATGGTCTCTTTATCTAGCTATCTAGTTTATAAGCAAAATTGTCCAGTAAAAAAACTAGGTCTGTAAAGCTCCTGCCTTATTTGATCATAACCTTATCCCTGACTAATCTCATACAAAACTGTTCCTGCTCTCAATCATGCTAGTTTCATACCTTTGACTCATCTTTCCATTTACAGCCTTAGTCGGTCATTAGAACCAACATTGGGCACAAACTTCCCTGGATATGACCTTTTGATTCCCTCTTCAAATATGATTCATAGAGTCCCTCCACTTCTGGGGCCTTCAATCATCTTGAGTCAACATCTCACTGATTGGTCTTGACACCTGGGCTCACAAGAGCCAGCACCTCCAATGCTGCCGGAGGTCCCATTAATTTTGATCTAGACCTTGCCTGAGGAGTTACATGATGACAGAACAGAAACAGAGCTTTTTGGTCAGGGAGAGAGAGATTGTTTTTGTTCTTAGATATTAAGTTACTGAGATTGGTGCTCTGTACAACCACTGTCCAAATGTTGCTATACCCAAGGAGTCATGGGCTGGGAGTTAATCAGACAGTGCTAAGCTCATTAGTGCCAAGCATGATGCATGGATAACTAAGCAGAAGCATGCCACCATAGGAGCTCTCCATTTCTTAGTGAACCAAAAGTCACTAAAGGTGAAGATGCATGAATAAGGATTCGCAAAAAATATACTGTGAATTTTACTTTTAATTTAGAGCAAATAAAACTAAATTTATTTACTAATTTTATAATAATAAGTCAATTATGTTTGCTAGTGTGAATATTCTTAGTGATGCCTAATTTTTACTTCCTAAATGATATACCTTTAAACATTATCCACATTCTCCAGTTTTTGTTCTTTAAAGTGAGATCAGAATTTAATGTCATTTATTAAGAAGCCAAAGAACAGTTTGCAATATTTTATTAATATTTTATAGTCCCTCAACTATAAAAATAATAGCAGCTTTTCAAAGTAATCTTTAAAAATAATATCATCTAGATGAGCTCCTTCAAAAAAAAATTTCAAATAAGCAGAAAATATCTGTTCACATGCAGATTCTACTGCTTTAAGTAAAGTCAAATTAAGATTTACAATTATAACTCCCAGTACAATTAGAATTAAAAGGGTTGGGAAGAAACTCCACTAGTGTTGGATACATAAACAGTTTTTCTGAGCAGATTTGTATAGGTTTACTAGAAAATAAACCAGTAGTTCTGAGTATTTTCTGTAGAAGGGCATTAGTTAATAGTGTAGGCACATGCATTTGAACACCTGATCTCCAGGTTTTGGTGCTATTTGAGAAGGTCAAAGAACCTTTAGGAGGTGGATCCTTGCTGGAGGGGGCCACTAGGGGAAGGACTTGGGGTTTAATATCCCAGACCTACTTTCTGTCCACTCTCTGCTTCCTGACTGCAGAGACAGTGTGACCAGCTGCCTCACGCTCCTGCTGCTGTGCCTTCTCTGCCATGATAGACTGTGTCTCCTCAAACCGTAAGCCAAGATAAACTCTTCCTCCCTTAACTTGCTTCTTGCCATTTGGCCACAGCCATAAGAAAAGCAAGTAACACAATACCCAGTGACCATGTAGAACACAGTTTATTATTTACAACATGCTCTCCCAAACATTACCAGGCACGTACATTATCTACTCTTTGTAAATGGTTTCTTTTAAATATTTGGTTTATTTTCTTTGTTGTTGTTGTTTTTTAAAAAATAAAAATTTTTATTGAGTTGTCATTTTGGCCTAAAATTCATATGTTTAAAGTTAACAATTTGATATCTTTTGATATATGTGTATATCCATAAAATCGCTAACCATGAAAATGATGAATATGCTGCCAATCACTGCTGAAGTGAGCTCTCTTGGCTTTCTGCTGCTTTCCTATACACTTCTTCTCCATGAGCAGGGCCCATCAATCTGTTGTTGGTCACTCTGTCAGAACTTTATAGACTTTTATATAAATAGAATTACATAGTATTCTCTAGTTTTTTTTTTCTTTTTTCTTTCATTCATTCCCTTTGGTTGTCAGTTTGTATACATTGTACAGACATACCACAAAAGTTCTTCCTTTTTACAGTCTCTTTGTTTCTCTTTTTTGAGCATTATGAGCGAAGTTGCTGTAAATATTTCATCCAAGTGATAGTATGGAGAATACTTTGTTTCTCAAATAGGCATGTCCTAGTTAGCTTTAATTGTCAGCTTGACCCCTCCTAGGGTCTTCTTAGCAGGGAGTCTCAATGGACTGATTTCCCAGTCCATTGATGGCCTGTGGGCATGTCTTCATTGTTAATTGATATAGGGAGACCCAGCTTACTGGAGGTGAATCCATTCCCTGAGTTGCATGAGAAACCATTCCAAGCATGAGCCCATGAGATTGCCAGGACATGAAGTTCCTCCAAATTCCTGCTTGAATCAAGCCAGTCAACATTCCTGCGTGGAGTGGGGAACACTTGATGAGCCCCCCCCCTTTGACTGAAGAGCTATGGGCAGCTGATGGCTTCTAATAGAGAGTCAGTTCTCTTTAATCCTGGTAGGTCAACCACAGTCCAGTGGATGGCCTTACACCCAGAAGTAAGTGAACAGGACAAATTGGATTTCATATCTTATTAAATTTAAAAAAAAGACAAAGTTGGGGGCTAGGGAGGTAGGAGGAGAGGAGTTAGGGGGAGAAGGTTCAGCATGAAAATGATCAAAATCCATTGTATGAAATTCTCAAGGAAAAACTTAGAAATCTGGGAAGATCCTTATTTATATTTGGATTTACTAGGAAATGCGATATAGTAATAATTTACTTAGATTTATAATTATTAGACTTCAAAATTCATACTCTGAAATAAAAGAAATGACTTACCAGGGATGGAAAAATGGTTCAGCATTTAAGAACATTGGCTGCTCTTACAGAGGACCCAGGTTTGATTCCTAGCACTCACATGATGGCTAACAACCATCTGTTGTTAGCCTGTTCCCAGGTCTAGGGAATCCGACCTCTACTTCCAGTCTCTGAGGCCACTGCATTATTTGAGCATTGCATAAACCAAACATTTTTATGTGTGTGCCTGGTACAGTTTAGGAGAGCAAGTTGCAAACCATAGATAAAATAAAATAAAACAATAAAATAAAAATAGTTGAAAGTAATGACTTAATGAATCATGTTAGATGTTTGAAACAAAGTTTTAACTAATTACAGTAAGCCAGACTTCAAACATAATGTACTCAATAGAACTATTATTCTAAACATATTCAATAAAACATAATTATCACCAAAAGAAAAAAAGCAAAGCAGTTTCTGCCCATACTTAAGTTGATGATGGGTTTTAACCTGTAAACTGAAATAAACCCTTTCTTCCCTAAATTGGTCTGGTCATGGTGTTTGTCACATCAACAGAAAGTGAACCAGAACAGAGCCCTAAATGTAATGAGCTAGAAGCCAATCAAGCCCTGAGCAGTTGCTTTTCTAATTACTTCTCATACTTTTTATTCCATGTTGATTTTATAATTAATTATTATAAGTATTATTACTAAGGTATCTTTCTACATTTAACCTTTCTCCAAACAATTTCCTTGAAATCCTCAGCTTAAGGTTCTAAATAAATAAGAAAATAAGAATAAATGAAATGGGTAGATTAATTACTTATTAAATATATTGTATGGAATCATGTATTTCTGAAAATCAGGGAAGGCTTTCTAAAAGATGAACTCCCTATGTTAAACTTTGAAGTAATACTCATTTGAGGCAAACTTTTTTTTTATTTTATTTATTTCCATATGTGTATGAATGTATTGTCTGCATGCAAGTCTGTGCACCCGTGACGTGCAACGCCGCGGAGGTCAGAAGAGGGTGTCGAACTCCTCTGGAACTGGAGCTCTCCTGGAATTGGAGTTTCAGATGGCTCTCGGCCGCCATGTGGGTGCTGGGGATCGAACCCGGGTCCTCTGTAAGAGCGGTTGGCGCTCTTAACCTCTAGGCCATCTCTCCAGCCCTGAGGCAGACTTTTAAAACTGGATATGTTTCCAAAAATCGGGGGAAGGAAGGGCATTTCCCCAAAAGGAGTGTCGTGCAGGTGTGAACAGAACATAGAAAGGTAGAGTGTTTTTAAACAGAGAGCTTGGCAAGGGCCGAGAGAAGAGGAAATAGGGAGTGATGGTTTAGAGCCACAGCGTGGAGTGAACTCCAGCACTCCAGGAAGGAGGGAGAACCCGAAGGACTATTCCAGAGAGACAGAGGAGTAAGTCTCCCCAGAAGCCACCAACATGGATTTTATTGGGTTTAGATTTTCTGAAGCAAACTGAGAGAAATTTATCTTTTCTGGGTCTAGTGGTTTTGAGTTTTTGAAACCATAGCCTCAAAGACAGGAAGACAAGAATCTTCAGTTGGACGGGGCCACCCAAGCAAAAGCGTGAGGCCTCTAGCCAGGCTACTTCAGCCTTGGTCATGTCTTTGGGCACAAAGACAGTTTAGGGTAAGAACTTGGGATTCTGTAGCAAGTGTAATATAATATAGACAGGATGGTGAGATAAAGTTTGCTTTTGCAGTGACCAAGCATGCCAGTTAAAAGGATAACATGACCAAGCGGCATTATTTTGGATTGTTTTTGGCACAGCCTCTTGGTGGAGTAAGTATGAAATCCCTTTTCTCCTCATAGGATATTTTAGACTTTAGCTTACTATAAAATATGAAGTCCACAGTTAATATACAGAGTGGCATTTGGTGCCAAAGATTAAATATTTACTGGTAAAATATACAGTGAAGAAAAGGATTTTCAAACAGGTAATAAATCATATGATCTGAACTCTATATTAAATATTATTTTTACCAGGGGAAAAAAATAAAACCTAGCCCAAGAGAAAAAAAAATTAAACCATTGCTGTAGCTTCCTAGGGCTGAGTTTATGGAAGATAATTATCAAATCTTCCTTTGCAAAAGCAGGCAAATAAGAGAAATTTTATTTATCTTTGAATAATTTCATAACCTCAATGAAATGAAGAATGCTGGTCTACTACTCTGTCTTCTATGCTGCTGTGGTTGACTCTTTCACAGGCTTCTTCCATGCAGCCTTTATTTTCTTTCTACCTAAGGTAAGTAGAACCCAGCTACACATGAGTACAAGCACCTGTCCTACATTCTTCAGCTACAGTTCAAATTTTGACTGTGGCGGGTACTAGCTATATTCCTACTTAACCTCACTCTTCTTACCTACATAATGAACCTATTACTAAGATTTCACCATAGGTTTATATAGGGATTAGATAAGTTAATATATACAGAGAGCGCTCAGAAACCATAACAAAATAGGTAATTCTCCATAGTACTGACTTCCTCCTCTTCAGTTTCCCAAATGTTACCCATATTTCAAAATTTTCTTTGACCAGTGTAATCGTTCCCTAATTATGTATATATAGCCTTTTATATCTGCATCTTTTCTGAGATCTAATTATATATTATGTACTACTGTAATTGGTTCATGATTTTTCTAACAGATTGATAAATCTCCTAGAGAGGTTAATAGAAGCTAACTTTAAAAATCTCCTTATATTGTATACACCACTAGAAAAGAGTATCCCCAGCACCCACATGGCGGCCGAGAACCTTCTGAAACTCCAATTCCAGGAGAACTCCAGTTCCAGGGGAATCCGACACCCTCTTCTGACCTCCGCGCCATTGCATGACACGGGTGCACACACTTGCATGCAGACAGTACATTCACACACACACACAGAAATAAATAATAATAATAAATTTTTAAAAAAAAGAAAAGAAAAGAGTATCCCAGGCTGGAGAGATAGCCAAGCGGTTAAGAGCACCGACTGCTCTTGCAGAGGACCCACGTTCGATCCCCAGCACCCACATGGCCGCTAAGAACCGTCTGTAACTCCAATTCCAGGAGAACTCCAGTTCCAGGGAAATTTGAGACCCTCTTCTGACCTCTGCGGCATTGCACGACATAGGTGCACAGACCTACATGAAGACAGTACATTCATACACATAAAAACATAAATAAAATTTTAAAAAAGAAAAGAGTATCCCAAGCCGGGCGTGGTGAAGCACGCATTTAATCCTAGCACTCGGGAGGCAGAGGCAGGTGGATCTCTGTAAATTCAAGGCCAGCCTGGTCTACAGAATAAGTTCCAGTTGGAACTACAGGGAGACCCTATCTCGAAAAAAACAAAAACAAACAAACAAAAAAGGAGTATCCTAATAGTGCCCACAACATTATTTATTTATTTTTATTTATTTATTTATTATTTGTGTGTGTGTGTGATGCAAATGGATGCGTGTACCACAGAGCATCAGAGGATAACTTACAGAACTCACTTCTTTCCTTCTATCAATAAGCTCCAGGAATCAAACTCAAGTCATCAGGCTTGTTGGCAAGTGCCTTTACCTGATGAGCCATCTCACTGGTCCTGACAAATTTTTAGATTTATAGAGCCTTCCAGGTGTGTTCTGCTCAAAGTTAAGCATATCTTCCCAGATTCCAGGTTGAATAGTAAAGAGTGTGGAACAGAAGATATAAGATATGATCCCTATGTATTGACTAAGACTGTTGGAATGTATCTATCTTGATAAACCATTTCGGATGGAAGATGGATGGATGATTGGATGGATGTTGATAGATGGATGGGTGGATGGATGAATGAATGGATGGGTAGATGGGTAGCTGGATGAATAGGTGGATGATGGATGGATGTTGGCAGACGGATGGGTGGATAGATGTGGTAGATGGATGAATGGATGGGTAGATGGATGGGTTGATGGATGGGTGGATGGATGTTGATAGATGGATGGTGGTAGATGGATGAATGGATGGCTGGATGTTGGTGGATGGATTGGTGGATGGATGGTGGTGGATGGATGGATGGGTGGGTGGATGGGTGGATGGGTGGATGGTGGTTGATGAATGAATGGATGGATGGATGTTGGCAGACGGATGGGTGGATAGATGTGGTAGATGGATGAATGGATGGGTACATGGGTGGATGTTGATAGATGGATGGGTGGATGGATGTTGATAGATGGATGGGTGGATGGATGGATGTTGATAGATGGATGGGTGGATGAATGAATGGATGGATGGATGGATGGATGTTGGCAGATGGATGGATGGATAGAGGTGGTAGATAGATGAATGGATGGGTAGATGGATAGGTGGATGGATGTTGATAGATGGATGGGTGGTTGGATGTTGATAGATGGATGGGTGGTTGGATGTTGATAGATGGATGAATGTATGGCTAGATGTTGGTAGATGGATTGGTGGATGGATGGTGGTGGATGGATGAATGGATGGATGGATGTTGGTAGATGGATAAGCAGATGGACAGTGGTAAATGGATGGATGGAAGGATGAATATAAGGGTGGATTGTGGTAGATGGATGAATGGATGGATGAATATAAAGGTAGGTGGTGGTAGATAGATGAATGAGAGAATCTATGGATGGAAAGGGCAGACATATGTCTAAGTGGTAGATGGATGGATCTGAAGGGAAAAAGTCTTCCAGAACAAAAGAAAGGAGCTTACTTATGGAAATAATTTACTACACGGAGCAGAAATAAATTTTTTTTTTGACTGATATGGAAGACTTTATTTTTTTCAACAGAGAAGAAGGATCCTGCAATCTCAGAGCCCAGGACATGGAGGTCAGGAGGAGAGAAGAGGGGCAGGCAGGGCAGGTCCTCATGCTCCAGGTCAGCAACAGCCTCCAGACTCCTGGCCACTGCCGCCACAGCATCCACTGCGGCCACAGCATCCACTGCGGCCACAGCATCCACTGCGGCCACAGCATCCACTGCGGCCACAGCATCCACTGCCTCCACAGCATCCACTGCAGTCACAACATCCACTGCTGTCTCCACTGCTACAGCATCCAGAGCTCTGGTGTGGACAATGGAGAGACCTGCGGGGTCTGTGATGGCTAAGCCAGCAGCTGCCACCCCCAGATCAGAAATAAATTTAAAAAATATATCTGCTTCACATTATCTGTAAGGCACAGGAAAAAATATGGAAGAAGAATGAGTTGAGAAGAAAACCTGACCTGAAAGGTACCAATTAGTCAAGACAGTGGTCAGAAGGTAAAGGGGAAAGAGAGAGAGAGAGAGAGAGAGAGAGAGAGAGAGAGAGAGAGAGAGAGAATATGAATACATGAATATGATCTTGCTCTAGGCTGTTCCATTTCCTTTAAATTTAGTGTTCATGGAAAGCAGCTGAACGATTCTCTTCAGTTTGAGACTTGTGTTCTTAATTACACTCATTTATGCAACAATATGAAGAACATGGTGGCGGTGGAAGCAACAGAAAGAAAGCAGGGACCACTCAGTCAATGTAAGGATGGCTGAGTGTTGCCATCTTGTGTTTTATTTATCACTGTGAATGATGGAACTGTTCTCCTCACCCGTATTTCTAGCTGAAATCCCAAATTCTATTACGGATTTTCCCAGTGAATGAGACCATGCTACAGACTGCTGAGATTTCTGGTGAAACAAATTCAGTCACAAAATTTGAAGTTTACCTCCATCTTTTCCTGTTAATTACTTCAGTGAGTCTGTCCAGATAATCAAATTTCCAAGGCCTTATATCCTGAAAAAGATTAGATAGATAGATAGATAGATAGATAGATAGATAGATAGATAGATAGAAAATCTTTCCTTCTAAAATGAATGTGGGAAACACCACCAAGCATTTACTAGGACTAAAGTATAACCAAACACTTCTACATATATCATTTCTTCTAAAAATTATATACCTGAGTGGTAAATGCTTAAAACTAGTTTTGAAATTAACTGTGGAAATTCAAATAAGGGCATAAATTATGCAAATGTGCTAGCTTGCTTCCCTGCTCCGTGCCACTTCCTATGACCCCTTCGGATGTTTCCTACAAAGAAACCTTTCCGTCAGACTTGATTTTAGTCAGTGCTTCCTGGTTTCCTTTATATAGCCTCTGTATACATCAGCCTATCTCTGTTTTACCATATATAAAACATATTTTTCCCCAGAGAGCACAACTCCATGGTCCATGACAACTGAAGACTTCAGAGTCCATCCACAGCCGAGACTGATGACTGGAGCAAGGATGCTTAACACAACATTGAAAATGGTCACACAAAGCAATAGAGTCCAGTAGGATGTAGCCTCAAAGCTGCCTTTGTGACCTGAGTCTCCAGATCCTCCATGAGGTTCCACTTAAACACACAACAGATGCACACAAAGCTTCGGCAATTGGCAAAGTATATTATTGTAACTTGCAAACCAAATCTGAAAGCCTTAGGCAAAAACTTTTCACAAAGCACATTGGGGAAAGGCCAGCTTAGATGATGATAGAGGTTCTGATTAGGGTTTTGCCCACATCTTAAGTAAATAAATACTGAACCCTCCTTACCACCCAGAATGTTTTTTCTTGAATGGAATTATTACTCAGTGGAAAGATAAACAGGAAAATTTGAAACAGAAGTTTTCTATGCATTGATATTAAACTATAAGAAATGGACTTTAGGAAAGGAGGGCGAGAGAAAAGCACCTCCCCATGGTCCCTACTTCTCTGGGTACCACACACATAACTGCCCCATCACTGATCTTGTGTCTCTCAGTCAAAGGTGAACCTCTTCTTACAGTCTGATTATCGTGATAAGTTCCTCATCAACCTTCAAATATCCACTTTTTGAAGATGTCTTTTCCAGATTTTCATCTAGCTCATGTATCTGAGTGCTAAAGCTCATCTCTGCAGCAAAGCCACTAGCCCTGCCATCAAGACCCTGGACTTCAATCCAGGCTTCACCTTCAGGGGCAGGAAATTTAGACCCTAGGCTTCTTCTGTAAAGTGGCCATAGTTGATAGCTGAGTCCTTGGGATATTATAATAAAGATAATAAAAAAATAATAAAAAATAAAAGTCTGTGTACAGGGCATCATGCAGCATGTGAGACAAAATAGTCAATTATTATTAGAGTCAATAATAAACTCCCATTCCTCCTTTATTTTTGTATTACATTATAGGAAGGAGTATATTGTTCATCTTTGCATCCTTGTCCTCTAATGTGACTACCTAATACAGTACTAGTACTCAGAAAAATGTTTTGTTCATTTAGCAAATGAATGGAGATATACAACACTATAATTTTTTTTTTTTGGTCTTTTTGAGACAGGGTCTCTCTGTAGAGCCAGCTCTCCTGGAACTCCCTATGTAGACCAGGCTGGCCTTGAACTCACAGAGATTTGCCTGCCTCTGCCTCCCAAGTGCTAGGATTAAAGGCGTGCGCCACCACACCCAGCTTTCATATAATTCTTTAAAAGGAACTTTCACATATATGATCTGGATGGCTCTTTATTCTAACTAACTAGGAAGGAAGGGAGCCCAAACAAGTCTGAGACTTATAAATAAATTACTTACTCCAATTCATGTACATTTAAGAGGCTCCCAGTCATGGCACAACATTCGTCTGAGTGTAAGGAAGAACATGTGACTAGATTGAACAAAATGAATTTTTCTGGCAATTTTGCATTTTGAAGAAATATCCAAGGGACAGAAAACAGCTGGAGCTCTGTTGGTGAATGGTAAGAGTGCCTCAGGGAAACTCTGGCACCGAAATTCCAGCAGCTTTCCTTACCCAGCCCTTCCTGAGGTCTGATAGTTGACTGCCTCCTCGGAGTCCAAGAATGATACTAGATTCTTCTAGCAAATAAATGTCTTTCTTTATAAGTGGAAGATTAGTTTCTGTTGCTCAGAAGCAAAGAACCCAAACAAACAATTTAATATCTCCAACTTACACATAAGAAAACCCAAGCTCTACACAGAGCTAAAATGATTTGTGCCCACAGAATTTAGGAATGTATTGTTAAAGAATGCACACATTTTAATAAAATTTTTAATAAAAAGAAAGGCGATAAAAATAAAAAGGTTTCAGAGGCATCTATACTTGGATGAGGGCATGTAAATTAATTAAAAGAACTGGGAAAAACTGAACAAACACATACAGAGTCATCAAAGGCACTGGAGATATCTTCAGCAAGGGGGTGAGTTGAATAATGTGTGTTGTATTAATCACAGATATAGGTATATGGGTATGTACATTGCCTGATGGAATATTTCATAATAAAATTATTTGGGAAAAGGATTTTGAGGCAAGTCTTACTTTATAACCTAGGTTGGCCTAGAACTTACTATGAGCCAAGGCTGAGATTATAGGCCCAAGGCACCATACCCAACTTTGATTCTCTTTCTCATTTAAATGATAAAAATCTAAGGCCGAAGGAAGCCAGAGATTTATAAATCATCCCTGAAAGGCAGACCCCTAAATTCTATCCCAGGACTTTTCTCTTCTCTTCTCTTCTCTTCTCTTCTCTTCTCTTCTCTTCTCTTCTCTTCTCTTCTCTTCTCTTCTCTTCTCTTCTCTTCTCTTCTCTTCTCTTCTCTCCTCTCCTCTCCTCTCTTCTCTTCTCTTCTCTCTCTTCTCTTCTCTTCTTCACTTCACTTTTCTTCTTATCCTCTTCTCTTCTCTCTCTCGTCTCTCTCTCTGTGTCTCTCTGTCTCTCTGTGTCACTCTCTCTCATGATTTATTATAACTACAGCTTGAATAAATACTGAGATCTAGAAAATTATGTATTTTTAAACTGAGTTCAGGACAAAAGTTGGGGAAGGTTAACAGCTAGTCCATAGTATTAGAAACCCTTGAAATAGGCTTTCTGTTCCTTGGAATGATCAGAGGTTTTGAGGAAAGTTTTCTCTTAGACAAAATGTTCCTTCCCCAGCTGAAGCCAGGCCTGTTGGACACATTTTTTTAATTAAAAAAAAATTTTTTTATTATATGTATGAATGTACTGTCTGCATGTAGGTTGGTGCACCCGTGTCATGCAATGCCGCAGGGGTCAGAAGAGTGCGTTGGATTCCCCTGGAACTGGAGTTAAGGACGGTTCTCAGCCACCATGTGGATGCTGGGAATTGAACCCGGGTCCTCTGCAAGAGCAGTCTGTGCTCTTAACCGCTGAGCCTTCTCTCCAGCCCCTGTTGAACACTTTGTGTCCACTGTGTCTGCATCTGTGCTAATGATCCAAAGCCACGGTAGACTCAGGCCTGCCCACTCCTAAGGTCTAGAGCAGTTAATCTTGCTGCATCTGAGTAGCTGTCTCCTTTCACCTGAATCCAAGTCCTGAACATCAACAGTGCCAACAAAAGCATCCTCTAACCCCTTTCTGTGAAATGGTCTCTGCTCTGCTTTCCCCTTCTCCTGCATGGGTTAGGGGACGGGGTGTGACCCTCTCAGAGTTCTGTAACTATAGTCTCAGGTCACCCCTGACTTTCCAGCTCCTTCCTGACTTTGGACCTTCTTGGTAACTTCCCAGAATTCCCTGAGATCTCTAATTCATAAGCTAGAATTCTCACCAAGCAGAGAAGTCAAAATCCAGAATCCTTGGAAGGACCATTGCTGAGCTCCATCAGATAGCTATGTGGGCACACTCAACTTGTAGAGTGCATTACCATTACCCCAGACCTCCTGGCTGTTCTAGAAGAGGCCCACATCTCTCCACGGCATTTCATAGTTACCATCCACTCAGCATTCACTGAGAAGTTTGGACTCCTTGTTAAACATGTTCAGGACGAACTGAGTCCACCATCCAGCCCACATCTCCTAATTTCCTTGACCATAATCTCAGAATGGTCTCAATACTTTCTTAAATTCTCAATTTACATTTTTAATAATCTTCCTAATCTACTACTAAAAAATGGTATTAAAATGACAACATTCATTTTATCATTCATACCTCTCAGGGAATCCAGGTTCGCTCCCAGTACCAGGGACCTCTCTTGATTGAGAATTACATACTCAACTATCTGTTTGAAAATGTCTCGAATGAACCTTTTCACATGTGTTGAGGGTTGAGTTCCAAAAACGTGAATTTTTGGAGGACACATTCACACCATGGCATCCTGTAACCCATGGCTCTGCCCCTAAGTCTTTCAAGTAACAAACACTCTGTTCAAAAGCAAAAGCTTACAAAAGAGTCAGTGAGGATATAAATCCATGGGACGTTGTGGTACCTGTCAATAGATGCTTCTCCCATAGGACCTGGGCGCTTTCCAACATGTCCATCATTCTTTGTCAAAAGCATTTGCCTAATGGTAGTGACAACAGTGACTCTAAAGAGACCCAAATGCACCCCAGAGAGCTCATTTGTTTAGGGTTGTTGCTGTTATTTTATTACTGTATATTCATTAAACATACACGGCTTCATTCCTGTACCTCATGTACTTTAACCCTATTCAATCTCCAAGCCTCCTCTTTCTCCTTCCCCTCCACTTCCTTCTAGTCCCCTTCCTTTTCACAGCAGTCCCCCTTTGACTTTCATCACACACACACACACACACACACACACACACACATATGGGTGGGGGAGAGAATCTAGGATCCACATTAGTCTGGCTTATTTCACTTAACAGGATGCTCTCTAGCTTCATCTGTTTTTCTACAAATGAGATAGCATTGGTTTTTTATGGTGGAATAAAAGGGCATTGTACATATGTACTATCTTCGGATCGATAGGCAATTCCATGACTTCCTATTGTGCTACAATAAGCAGGATGTGCTGGTATCTCTGTAGTATGCTGCCTTAGATTCCTTTGGACATATTGCTAAGAGCGTTTGTGTTTCTTGAGACAGGATCACCTACATGGCCCACACTGGCCTTCAATAGGTAATCCACCTGCCTCAGCCACTATGGTGCTGAGATTATAGGTGTGTAACCGCCACACCTGGAAAGTCACATAACTAGTTTGCATGGAAGGGGACCCTGCTTCTCACTTAACTTCCACCAAACAAATATTAATTTGGTCCTTCACTATCAGCATTGCTCTGGTGTCCTCCACAAGAAACTCCACATGATCAGAGATTATACCTCTTCCACGGAAAGACCTGTAACAGGATCTAATTATCAATTTAGAAGATCAGAACAAACAACAAGGTCAAGACATGAGCATCAAAAATAGAGAATGTAGCCATCAAGATGGCTCAGTGGGAAATGGATACTTGCCCTCAAACCCGATGACCTGAATTTGATCTCTGGCTCCTGCATGGTGAACGGAGAAAGTCCCTTCAAATTGTCCTCTGACCCCGACTTGTGAGCACTGATGTATACACACACACACACTAAACACATTTTTAATAGGAAATGCTATTGAATTAGTGTCTTAGTTTGTTAATGCATACACAAGAGGGAGCCTGAAGAAGGGAAGGAGCTATTATAGATTAAAAGCTTTTTGCAGTATTCCAACCAAACGCATAGACTTCGTTCAGATCCTGTTTTGATCAAAACCAATATGATTTTTAGATCATTTAAGCACCAATTGAATATTTGGTGACTCTGAAGAATTAATGTTAATTTGGGCTCTATTAAAGATATTTTAAAGGTAAAAAAATGTATTGTAAAGTATAAATAAAATTATAATGAACAGAATGTTCTGAGCATCCATGTCAAACCACCTACATGTAGTTTATAAATTGTTATTCATGAAAATGAAGGAACGTTGCCTCATGCTAAATTTCTGTAAGGCTTCCTGATTCTTTCATAGGTTCTTAATCTGCAGATTGGGTCCTTTCCCTTGTGCATTTGGATATTGCGTGTCTGAACAGGGTCCCTTAGCCAGCTGTGGAATCCCTTACCAATTAATCTCTTTTCTTGTGCTATAATTCTCTCCCAACACAGTTTTTAAAATATTTTATTTTTATTTTATGTGTGAGCATTTTGCCTGCACATATGTAAGTGCACCCATGTCGTGCAATGCCTGTGGAGATCAGAAGAGGGTATCAAATTTCCTGGAATTGCCATTACAGACAGTTGTTGGACTCTATGTGACTTCTGGGAACCAAACCCTGGTCCTCTGCAAGAGCAGCCAGTGCTCTTAACCAATAAGGCATCTCTCTAGCCCCTTGACACAGTTTTTGAGTTCCTGTAAGAAAGATGACAGAAAGCTCAGCACTAGTTCTGACTCCAGCTCTGGCTGTCAGTCACTCTGGATAAGTCTCTTATTCTTTTAGTCTGATCTTAAACACTTAGTAAGTAGAAAAAAATTCATATTCTGCCTACCTGATGGTTTAAACCTCAAATATTTCCCACAGGTTTATGTTTTGAATGCTCAGTTACTAGGTTTTTTTGAGGGGGTCGTTTTTTTGAGACAGGGTCTCCCTGTAGCCCCAGCTGGTCTGGAACTCACTTATGTAGACCAGGCTGGGCTTGAAAACAGAGATCTGCCTGCCTCTGCCTCCTGAGCGCTGGGATTAAAGGTGTGTGCCACCACACCCAGGGCTTAGTTACTAGTTTAAAAGCTGTAAAGCCTTTAGGAAGTGGGTTCTGGATGGTGGGAGCAGGTCACCAGGGCTGGCTTTTGAAGGTAACACACCCCCTCCTTGGTTCTAGCCTGTTTTTCTGCCTGTCTGCTCCCTGATATATACTGTGGGAACACTCTGCACACTCCCATGGCCACAGGACAAACCACTCCATTTTACCTTCCCTTTTATGATGTTCTACAAACCTCTGAAAAGTTTGAGCCCAAATGAACTTGTCCTCCCTTAAGTTATTTCTGTCGGGCATTTTGTCACAGTAATAAAGGAAGTAACTAGTACATCTTGTAAAAGTTCAAGTGAAATGATTTATGCAACAAGGTTTTATAAACTGCACAGCATCAGACAAATATGAAACATTAGCGTTCCCTGCTTTCTTTAGTAGGTGAGTGACACAGAAGAGAAAACAGGGTTAGACTGAGAGCTATCCCTGTGCCCAGCTCCATGAAGACTTGCTCCTAGGCCTGTTCTTTCTCCTATTAGCTGAGTCTCTCTGTGTTTCTCCCATCTTCCAGACTTCACTTCCTGCCGGTCTCGAGCCCCTAACTATTGTGTTTCTCATCTGTGGCCTGAGCTCTTAACCCCTGTAGCTGTTCATGGTCTTGTTTAGAGTTCTGATGAGAGGGTTCTCATGAAGGAAAATCACTGCTCAAAATAACATTTTTCTCTAGCAAAAATTGTATGAGGGGTTTGGGGTGCCTGAGGCAAATATTTTACTAGCAATAGGGAGAGGGCTACCATTAGCCTGTCAAATACTCTTTTACAAACTGCTTTGGCTTCAAAGCATTTTAATGCTTTACTGATGAAGCTTGAAAGTGGTATCTTCTGGACTTAGGGAGACAATATACAAATCAAAGGGAGTCCAGGGGACTTGTGTGTGTGTGTGTGTGTGTGTGTGTGTGTGTCTGTCTGTACGTGTGTCTATATATGTATGTCTGTTTCTGTATTTGTCTATGTTCATGTCTATGTATATGTGTGTATCTATGTATATGTGTGTGTCTGTCTATATGTATGTAAGCATGGTTCTGTGTGTGTGGGGGGTGTTGTACATATGGGTTTATGTGAATTTTAAGAAATTGGTAAACCAGGGGCTGGAGGGATAGCCTAGTGGTTAAAAGCACCGACTGCTCTTGCAGAGGACCTGGGTTCGATCCCCAGCATCCACATGGCGGCTAAGAACCGTCTGTAACTCCAATTCCAGGAGAACTCCAGTTCCAGGGGAATCCGACACCCTCTTCTGACCTCTGTGGCATTGCATGACACGGGTGCACAAACCTACATGCAGACAGTACATTCATACACATACCAAAAAAAAAATTTTTTTTTAAAGAAATTGGTAAACCTGTTCTGGTCCAAAAGTATTTTGGTTCTAGAAGATCTATCTGCTGGTTAAGTTCCATTGATAAACTGAGAAGACAGAGGAAACCCTGGCGAAGCAGGTGCAGGGGCCGAGCCTCTGTGCTGACAAGCCTTCTCATGAGCAGCCTGGGGCCCTTCGGACTGGAGTTCACTTCTCCCAGGATCCCGTTACAGTGCCGGCCCCCAGCTGTCTGCAGCTGTGTGCCTTCCAGCTCCTCGCAGCTGGCTTTTCAAATAGAAATGGCCTTTCTCTAAGACATATTACCAGAAGGGATTGTCTCAATTGCACAGAATGTTGAAATGCTATTCTAAAAGCAGGGATTAAACTAAATGAATTGTAATATTAACTATAAAAGGACGTCTGGCCCATTCCAGTCCACATACTCAGTGCTCACTCTGTGACTGGAAGTTTTGGTTTTTTTTCTCCCTCCGTTTCTTCCTCTCTTCTATCTTTTATCCCCACAGTATTGCTCAACAGCTAGAATACGGAAAAAAAGCATTTTCCCTGGACATCTCCAGTCATTTTATAGGGAAGAGTCTTTTATGTTTGCATGGAGTATCCAGGTGCAGGTTCAGGAGTTGACAGAGAAGACACTCCAGGGGACAGTGCACTTCCAGCCATACATAAAGCCTGCTTCTGAAGATTTTCCCATATCAACCATGTGTACCCCAAGTGCATAGCTCTAGAGCAGGTAAGAGAAGAAAAGAGTTTAAAAGGCTTTTCCTGATGAAAACAGCTTGGGAGTTGAGTTTCAAACTTTGATGAGGTAAACTGGACTTAGTTCAAGATAATAACCCAGTTAGAAGTCACCGGCCAAACCATGGTCCACGCTGGATCTTATTTTCACTTGAGTCAAAGGCTGTTGCTTTCATCTGTCCTTTCCGACTTAACAGTATAACTACTGACTTCTTGCTTTGAGTACAAAGCTCACAGTCCAGAAGAGGCTCACTGCACAGAGACGGCAAGGGCTGGCTGCTCTGTTGGCAGATGTTGGCAGGACTACTGGGCTTCTATCATGTCTGTATTAGCCTGTCTGCCCTGCGCTCAATGAGTCTAGCAGACAGTAATGGGCAATTTGAAAAAAAAAAAAAAAAAAAAAGCGCATTTACTTTCTGAGCTCTTTCTACATCTTTTTTTTTTCAATATACTTCTTCTCCTAAGTCCTTCCTGTCATCCCATTTCTCTTTTTCCTTCCTCTTCCCTCTTGTACCCGCCCCCCATACAGACACACTGTTACTTCCTACCTTTTGTTTTCCTTGTTTTGTTTTGTTGAGACATGGTTTTCTGTAGCTCAGGCTGGCCTCAAACACACTATCCCACCTTCTCAGTGCTGGGATTACAGACATGCGCCATCTCCACCCCTGGCATTTTTACATGGCTACTGAGGATCTGGACACAGACCCTCATGCCTGAGCAGCAATCACTTTACAAAACAAGTCATCATCCTAGCTGTGAATGCTGGCTTTTATCTCAAGGTAATTTTTGCTAGATTATATAAGGATCAGAAAACTTCCCTGGTTTTTGTAAAACATTTTCTTTGAAACTGTTTCCTCATATTCACTTCTTCAGAAGGTAAACTCAGACAAAGATACCAAAGATCTTCTCAGGCAAAGTCATGGAGCCCTGGACATTGATTCCCACCAAAGCTCTTTCCAAACTGGAACTCCCTTCCTGCATCTGTGGAAGGCCCCGTCTTCCAGTCAATCTTCTGAGCTGCAGTTCCCCCTTCTCACCATGGCCCTCCCCTGTGGAGAAACAAAGAGAGTGCACAAAATTAAAAGGAGGAAGTGGAGAAATGCAGGAAAAGACATGAAACCCATGGGAAAACAATATAACAGTTCCAAGTTTGAGGGTCAGGTCCCAAAACCAGAAACAAGACGGTTAATATTTCCCTGCCTTGCAAACTCTTTGTCTTTCTAAGCTTCTCCAAGGGCCCTTTCCTGCACAGCTGTGAGTTCTGTTACCCCTGGACGAGCCCCAGCCTTGGCGGATTCCACCTACATTCCTTCCCTGCCCTGCTGGAGAAGGGTCAGGGTGGACCCAGGGGAAGGGGAGGAAGGGCAGAGCCTTAGGCTTGTCTGACATACAGCAGGGATCTGCAGCACAGCTAGTTCTCACTGATTTATTTGGAAGTTCACCCAGAGTTGCAGGTTGAAATGCCTGCATTTAATACCTCTTTCCCCCAGCAGACACCCAGCCAAGTGTCCTTGGCTTTTCAATAGTCCTAACCCCACGGCAGTATGAACTTCTGATGGTTTGCATTCTCTCGTTACACTGTTAACCTTCAACTTCCCATTCCCTGGTTTATAGTTCATGTCACTCCAATGCCTTATCACCTGGGTAGAGACCTCTTCCTCCTTGTCTCTCTACTCCCCTCTCCCCCCTCTCTTTTTGTTCCCTCTCTTTCCCAATCATTTTGCTGTCTTTCGTTTTGTTCTCCTGGCACTGGGGATCAAACCCAAGGCCTTGCACACACTACACAAGTAATCTACCATTGAGCTACAGCCCAACCCTTTTCAAGAGTGGGAAGGCAAGAATCTGTTCAGGGACATGGCATCCCTGAGACGGAGCCAACATGGGGCAGTGGGATTTGGAGATGAGCCAAAGGTTCAGCCAACCCTGTCCAGAAAACAGAACTCTCTCCCCAATTCTTTTTGACTCTATGTGTTGAAGTATCTTCAGAAATTTAAAATAGAATCCTAGAGTTGTCCCAGACTCTGGCACGGAGCAGTCTTCAAGTGCTGCCCTTCAGTGGCAACAAGGGCTCTCTGCCAGCTGTTCCCTGGAGCCCTTCTTCTCCAGGCTGTATGTGCCATGGCCAAGTTCTTTAGTCGACTACCAGTGTTCATTTATTTTTTAATTTGAATGCAGCTTTGTCTCCTCTTTTAACCACTCTGGGTTTCCCTCTTACAGAGCCAGTGGTGACTTCCAGGAGTCACGACGTTAGAGTAAGGCCTCGCCTTTCGGCAGAAATCCTTGCCCATCCATCCCAGCTCTTTGCACGGACTGTGTTTCCCTCAGGACGCTGCACTGATTATTTAAAAGTGAAGAAGTATATATTTGATATATAAATATATATTTTTGAAACATTGAGAAATCAGAGAATCTACCTGTGCCTGGTTTTATTTTTCTGTTTTTTTGCTTTGTTTTGTTTTTTATGGTTGTTGCTGCTGTTTTCTTTTCTGACGAATTCCTTGCTGATTTTCGTGGATTTCCATGGCTCTTCACATAGTTCATGGAAATGGAACATGTCTTCCCCGAACTTCTGTCTGGCACTTGGCATCCTCAGCTTTGCACAGAACAAACACTTTATTAACACCAAGGAATGCTCACCTCCCGAGAGGAAGATTTTTAAAGCAAATATCAGGAGATAATCAAAGTAGGTTGTTACATTATGATTCCTTTCAAACCTGCTGTGTCCAGAAACTCACAAGCCATGCTCAGCTTAGACAGCGATGACGGCTCTGCCAGAACCAGCGATGAAGCTTGTGGCGTCTCATTTCAGCTCCC
Source organism: Rhizomys pruinosus (assembly GCA_009823505.1). Lineage (NCBI taxonomy): Eukaryota > Metazoa > Chordata > Mammalia > Rodentia > Spalacidae > Rhizomys > Rhizomys pruinosus. Next base: position 662,607 of record VZQC01009061.1, on the reverse strand, counting down.
AGTGCCATGGCTGGACCCACAGCTATTAATACGAAAGAGAAAAACACACATTCATCATCCTCTGTCAGCAAAAGAGTGACACTCTGTGGCTCAAATTATGTACCTCTCCACGTGAGAAAGGAGAAGTGCAGATGTGTATTGTACCAAGATAAGCAAATGCTGGGTGTTCACCTTTTTCTAGGACACGGTCCATTGGTTCCATATTAGTAGTTATGCCTAGAAGCCTAGATTTCAATGTCATTGACTTCTCTGTATACTTGAAGTTGCTTTCCATCTTCCATTTTCTTGATCAGAACAATATGACCAAAGACAACCCAAAGTCAAGTCACTCTCAGATGGCCTGGAGTTGAGTGGTGACATCACTGTTGTAGACTCTGGTTGTATGGGTTGGCCCATAGTTTCTATGGAATTTCTGATGGCCTTTCAGATTTCTGTTCTTGTTTCTAGGTCTGGCTCAGAAGCAGCTCCACACCTAGCTTTCTACACCAGATGAGGACTCTTGCTGCAAGCTTCTTTGATTAATTACTTTGATCTTGCCCCTAATACAGATTTTTTTTTTTTTAGTTCCAAGCTAAATCTTGTTCTATCTACTGACAGTCATACTTACTGTCTGAGCTGAATGCTGAGACCAAAAAAAGCACTTGACAGGTGAAGGACCTCTCTGAGGACATTTAGTTATGTCAAGAAAGTTTCTTCTAAGCAAAGAGTCAAGGTACATAGTGCCTGTTACTATATGTGACATTGTATTTGTTACTTTCCTCATTGCTGTGACAAAGAAAAAAAAAAAAAAAAAAAAAAAAAAAAAAACTGACAAAAAAACCCTTAAGGGCAGAAGGCTTTATTCTGGCTCACATTTTGGCTGGTGACAGCCTACCATGGCAGAAAACACGGTGGCAGGAACAGAAGGCAGCAGGTCACACTACATCCCCAGTCAAGAACCAAAGAGAGAAGAATTTTGGCTCAGGGTTTAATTTCTCCTTTTGGTCAGTTAGAGATCCCAGCTCATGTGACCTAGTCCTGTCCACATCTAGAGTGAGTCTCCCTTCCTTGTGAAACTTTTCTAGAAACACACTCAGAGACATACCCAGAGATGCGTTTTTATGATACATCTAAATCCAGGCAAGTTGGCAGTGAAGTAACCATGACACTCAGCAGGAACTGGGGGAGACAGTACAGGGGACAAGGAGTCGGAAGACATTGGAAGCCTCAAGACAAAGAGGCAGATGTGAGCAGAGACACGAGGCAGCACCACAGACTCAAAAAAAAAAAAACCCACAAAGGAAGCCTGATTTTAAAATAAGTGAGTTCCAGGATAGCTGGGGCTACAGGGAGACCCTGTTTCAAAAAAAAAGACCAAAAAAAATAAAATAAATTGCAAAGTCTGTAAGTTATCTCTCCTCTGTCTACCTAAGATGAAACCAGACTGTGAGCAAATGTATGGAGCCAGAGAAGTCGGATGAACCAAAGAGCTGACTTCATCACTTTAACATGACTTTCTGGAACTTTATGGGATGAACAATCCATGTTAATTCCCCAAAGGGAAGAAAATAAAATACTGCCTGCAAAGACCTAAGAGTATAAGTCTACCGCTCTCCTCCAAAGCATTCTCCTAATAAGGTCACAGCATTAAAACACTGCATCTCCATCTGCTGTGACCTCACCCACCCCATTCCCCAGAGCCCCTTCCTACATATCCACAGAGAATCTTTACCATCAATCCTTTCAGCTGTTTTCTTCCTAACATCTGTACTCCAGAGAGCTGACATTTGTGCTGTGATAGGTAACATGGATCTAACTGAAAACTTGGTTCCCTTCCATTCAAAATTAGGAGCGTTCAGCCTGGCCCCAACCTGCTTGCTGGCCAGCTTCCTGCCTTGCTCAATCAATGGACAGGGGGAAACACCTGAAGCAGTTCCCAAATGGAATCTCAAGTAAAGGATCTAATGACCTTGAAGAGAAGACCATTCAACGAGGGAATGAAACTGAACCAGGAACTCTAATGCAAACCTAACAAGTATAGACTAAAGGGAAAGGCCCGGCAGGTCGGGTAGAGAGAAGCCAAGAGCTCAAAGACAGAGGAGGGCAGAATAAAGGTTCCCACATCAACAACAGGGGTTGGCTTTACTTCACTAAAGCACAAAATAGACTTTTATTGGTTTATTTGCTTATTAGATTAGTTATTCATGATTATTTCTGTGTGCGGATGCCCGTGTGTGCAGGGACCAACAGCGGCCAGCAGAGGCCTCAGAACCCTTAGAGTTGGACCCACTGATGGGTGTGAGCTGTTTGGTGTGGGTGCTGGGAACTGAGCTCCCGTCCTCTGCAGGAACAGCAGGAGTCCTTAATCACTGAGTCGTCTCTCCAGCCCCAAAGAAGATCTTTGAAAAGATCAAAATTGAACCATGAAAATGCTTATTAGGAGCTCAAGCCTAGAAGGAAGACGAAGGCCTGGTTCGGATGCCCAGCTCTGCTTCTTGTCAGCAGCATGCTGACAAGTTTTGTAACACGTTACTGTCTATAAAACTATGAAAACCATATTCACCTCATAGAAGTGTGCCAATACTTCGGTGGGATCTTAGCATCTGCAGTGATTTAGCCCCTATTGTGCACCGGATATTGCTAATTAGTTATCTCGATCAGGGTCACCCAGCCAAACGTGGCAAAGTACTGATCTAAATTCATGATGACCTGCTCAAGTCTTACACTAAGCTTCCCAATATAAGAACCATAAACCACCAAGTCCCCAAGCCAGACATGTGACAACACTGCTGTAAAGATCCCTTATCCTTTTGTTTCATTTTATTTTTGCCTGATACAGGGCTTTAAAAAATCTGGATAAAAATTAGGAAAAGAGGCTGGGTGTGGTGGCTCACGCCTTTAATCCTAGCACTGGAGAGGCAGAGGCAGGCGGATCTCTGTGAGTTCAAGGCCAGCCTGGTCTACAGAGCGAGCTCCAGGACAGCTAGGACTAATGGGAGACCCTGCCTAAAAAGACCAAAAAAAAAACACAAAAAAAAAAAAAAAAAAAAAAAAAAAAAAAAATAGGAAAAGAAAAAGAGGGTTGGGATAAAATACTAAGGACTCTGGATGCCAGGAAAAGTTTTTGTGGGAGAGTTAGAAAAGGACTTTTCTCTAACACTGTGTGTGCCTACCCATCATGTGTTTGCTTGGCCTGGAACATCACCATCTTCTCTTTTGTTCTCTGAGAGCTCTAAATCTCAAAGTAGAAACATAGATTAACCCCCTACTCATACTACAAACAAATCAATTGGGGATCCCGGTGACAGTATTTTATAACAGAAGCTTTGTGAATTAGCAACAAGTAGAAGGCTTGAAGTCAAGTCTTCTGATGTCCTAAATCTACAACCAGCGCACTGGATTCTCCCCATCTCAAGATGTCTCCACCACTATCAGGTAAGTACAGCCTACTGGCCAAATGAATGATTTATTTATTGATTGGCAAATATGGTGAGCAGGATTATTCATCACTTGAAGATGCCACAGAGCTTCTTTGTGTATGTAATGGCTTTGGGGGGGGGGAAGGCGGGGTAGTGTAATCCATATCCTTCCTAATCACCTACCACACTCCTGGTTTGCAGTGGTCCTGAGGTTAGAGAACCTGTTTTCTAATGCTAAGATCCCAAAGCTCACACTGAATTGGGTTGTTAAAATGCTCCATAAGAGACCTGAAACGTGGCATTCAGGGACCTCCCTCCACTCCCGCCAAAATATCCTTTGCTTTTAAGGGCTCTTTTAAAGACAGCAAGTTTTCTCTGATCCTCCTTAATAAAGTGCTCCGGGGGCAGCAGCCGCCGCCGTGCTCCCCTTCCTTATTTGAGATCTGTGCAGTCTCATTAAATTTGATGTGTCACAGAGGGCTTGGATATGTGAAAGGCAGGCTGTGGGCGCTAGACTGGAGGTTGCCAGCTTTGCTAAGGAATCGTAATTCATTACGCCTTTTCAAAATGGACGCCCCTCTGGCTTCCTGCTCCGTTGATTCCCCCCCCCCCCTTCGCAAGTAACAAGTGAAGGGCCAGCTCAGCCTGCAGATTTAACCCTTATTAACAGCTGTTTAAATTAGAGATGTGGTTTGATGGAAAGACGGGAGCCTTCTTCCATCCCCCCTCAAAGGAAACCCAGAGACGATTAAAGATTAAAGCATGCTCTGGAGCTGGGCTGCCGAAGCAGCCTCTACCCCCATCTGAGGAGGGGGCAGCGCTACTATTAAGTAGTTTATCCAAATAATGTGCTCATGCTCTGCCCAGATTAAATATTCATGACCTACTCTTCCACCCCCACCCCTTCGCAACAGTCATAGAGGAAGGAGAATTTGCCAGGCAGTGCTAAGCAGAACCCTGGGACAATAGCCAACCTTTTTGTATGCTGCCTCTTCCTCAGGATTGGCCCAGAACTACTCCCGCCACCTATCTGCTGAAGAGCATCAGTGAGACCTGGGAGTGAACTGGTTGGTGCTCCTAAACAGAGGCCCTGAACCAGGCCGCCTGCTCTGGGAACAGAGCCTGCAGAAAAAAGACAAAGCTCCCTCTCCAAGTGCTGGCATGGCCCCTGTGAGATCACCCATTCGCCAACTCACAATTAAGGACAACACAGGAGCACCCACATATCTGACAGGCATGTCTCATTCACAGCCTCCAGGTCTCACACATCCCAGTATAGCTATGAATGCTGCTCAACTTGGAATCATAGACTTCCTTCAGACATTATGTGATTTTGTGTAGCTCTCTGGTGTGATCTTTGTAAATGACAACATCATACTGTACTCATCCCAAAAGCCTCCAAGGTGCCCATACAGCTGTGGTTGCTGAGACAGAGGCCTGACAAAAGCAACGTAAGAAGGGGAAGACTGATTTCAACTCACACTTGGAGTTTGCAGTCCATCATGGCAGGGAAGGCATGGCAACAGACCCATGAAGTGGCTTGCCACACTGCATATCCAAGCAGTGAGCAGAAAACCAGGAATCATGGTATTTAGCTTACTTTCTCTTTTTTATTCAGTCTGGAAGTTTGGGTTAGGTCTTCCCACTGAACTGAACCTAGTCCAGAAAAATCTTTCATAGTAATGCCCAGAGGTGTGGTTCCAAGGTGGTTTAGATCTTACTAGGCTGGCATGCAATGGAAACCATCACACTGTGCAGCTTGCAGCTTGCTAATACGTAGAGCTCTGACCTTACAAGCTGTAGGAGGAGGAGTGAGGTTTTTCTGAACTCCTCCCTTGAAAGAAGAACATGGGGCATCACACTGGGTATCAGGCACAAGGCAAAACCTACTTCTCCCTGAGACAATATGACAGGCAAAAGACAGTGTGGGTGGGGGATAGAGATGAGCTGTTCAATTCAAGCTATAAAACAAGTACACCGTGTTAAAATTTGGCTCTTCCTACTTCCTCAAAGGCAGGAACCAGACAGACACGAATTCTGGTGCTCCGCTGGTCTCTTCCCCCATCTTTCTTCTTTCTTTCTTTTATTTTATCAATACTGGAATTCCAACCCATTGGATAGTGTTGTCCACATTTAGGATGGGTTTTCCTTCCTCAGGTAAAGCTGTCTGGAGTTCCCCTCACAGACCCACCCAGAGGTCTGTCAGTGAACTGATTCTAAACCCAATCAAGTTGACAAGAAATCTTAACCATTACACAGAAAATTCATTATAAAGGAAAGGGTATGTAGAAACAGTCTTAAAGAGTTTACAGAGAGTTATTCTCAGGCTTGCTGTCCCTCCAGGAAGTGGCACATGTTGGAAACATAGGCCTTCTATGTTCTTCCTAAAGGGAATGAACAAAGGTGAGGATCTGGTGAAAGAGATGAGTTTTCAATTTCCTGGGGCAGATGAAGAGAGATGTGTACTACAGGACTGCCAGAAGCTTTGGGCTTATAGAGTGTTACAGCTAAAAGTAGAAACTAGGAAAGAAGAGAAAATAGCACACTCATTATTGATAAATCCGTAGGGCCCTGGGAACATGCTGATATATATATAGGATATATATATATACACACATACATAATTCTATGGAGTCAATAACCTCCTTTCCTTCCCCTCCCATCTTTCCTTTTCTTTTTTCATTTACAGATAGGTTGAATAACTTCTTGAAGGGCAAAGGTCCTGAGTGGGACTAAGATTATAAGCTTATCACCATGCTCTGTCCATTCACAAGGAGGAAGAAGGCTAGGTTAGCGTTGAGCTGCAAGTGCCTTCCAATTATCTTGATGAGCTCACCCATGTTGACATGGTCAGGTTTCTCAGACTTGGTTTTACCCAGGACAGGCAGCTTCCATCTCACTCTTTCATTGTTCTATTATCACCAGTGTCTTAGTAGGGGACCGCTCTCAAATGAGGTGGACATTTCTTTGTTCAAAGCTGTGGTACTGCTTGAAAGTCTCTGACCCCATGGTAGGAGCTAGGGTCCCGGGGTTGGTGACTGCAGGAAGGCAACGTCCCTTTTCCCTGGTGACTTTTAAAGAGTGTAAAATTCTCGCCAGGTGTGGTGGCGCACGCCTTTAATCCTAGCACTCAGGAGGCAGAGGCAGTCAGATCTTTGTGAGTTCAAGGCCAGCCTGGTCTACAGAGTGAGTTCCAGGACAGCTGGGGCTACAGGGATACCCTGTCTCGAAAAGACAAAAAAAAAGAGTGTAAAATTCTCTCTCTAAAGCTTTAAATACAATGCCATATGCAACCAGACAAAAGCCATACTATGGAATAATGATGAAATAAAAGGGAACGGTTGTGTGGACCCATCATCTCAAGCAATTTTACATGTGCCTGCTATACAACAAAGCTCTCAGGGTTAAAACAAATTGAATCCATGCAGTCTCAGTCCATCCTCTTGTCCCCATCCACAGCCTCCCTTGCTTACCTTCTACCCAATCACTCTGATTATCAGAAGCTATGATGACATGGCCGAAGCAAAACCAGACATAGACATCCACAGGTTACAACAGAGTAGTGGTTCAAGGTCCCACAGCAGGGAGTGGAAAGATGGCTCAGCGATTAAGAGCACTGACTGCTCTTGCAGAGGATCTGGGTTCAATTCCCAGCACACACATGGTAGCTAACAACTGTCTTTAACTCCAGTTCCAGGGAAATCCGACAGCCTCTGACCTCCACAGGCTCTGCATGACTGCATGACGCAGGTGCACTTCTACACATGCAGGCAATATACTCATACACATAAAATAAAAATAATAAATAAAATATTCAAAATCCCACAGTGAATGTAGAATGCCCAGTAACAGTCTCCATCTTAGATGCCACCTGCCCCGGCTTCTTTGCCCTCTATTCGTATTTGGTCCATCCCTTTGTACCCATCTGCCTCTCACACCATTTTCTCCACATGTGCCTTCTTCTGTGTACTGTGGAATCCTGCCCTGTTAGTGAATAAACTCTCATGGAGCCACAGCTCTTCCCCAAGCATTCTTTCCACCCACCACCTAAACAGAAACACAGCTTTCCCTTAATTATACAATGGATCTCAAACTACTTCCCCCTACACCAGGGAAAACAAGCTGGTTTTTTTTTTTTTAACTCCAGTCCCAGTTCACAGACAATTACATTTGTTTCAAACACCCTTGGAGAATATTTGTTCTGCAGCCATTGTACAACTGGCCTTCATCTTTTTGGCTTTCTTCTTCACTCCTTGATAGAATCTGTTGACTCTCCATACACTGAATAACTCCTTTTACATCCTCTGAATTCCTTCCTTCTTATTCCATCTTGCTTCATAGACCTGCAAGTGAAGTATGCAAGGTCTCTGAGAAGTTCAAGACCATGCACTGGCAGAGGGGAGAAGAATGTGACTGGATGATAGTTTCACAGACAAGAAACAGATCCAGATGAGGAAACTGAAGAAAAGCTGTTTGGTAAAGACTGTTCATAGATAACAGATTTCAGTAGAGAAATGGGCCCAGAACAAAGAGTACAGGAGGAACTGGACTGAAGAGACTGCAAGCTCTGGAGAGGAGGGTTCTATTCTCTGGGGTCTACATTGGTTCTATACAAAGCAAGACAAGGGACAGAGTAAAGACACTAGATAATGCAGGCCAGGGACAGTCATGATATTGATGATACAATGAATGATGGACAGAAAAACGGACCACAGAGCAGAGCAAAACCATGGTAATATATCAACAAACTTGGGCAAAAATGGAACTACATCCACTTCTGTAACCAGCAAAATGGGGATGTATGAAGATGGCTACAGCAAACCCTTACGCCCTCTGCAGATCTTCCACACTCTTCTATGAGAAAGTGCATAGGCTAGACCATTCTACAAGCTGCTGCTGGCCATAAATCTTCCACATTTTGTCAGAATAAAAGGGCTTCCCCCTAGCTCCAGTTCAATGCAAAAGGAACAGATTTACTCAGTCTGTTTTGAGCCTGAAGCTAAGATTGTGGAAGGAGGGACAACACACATTGTTGATAGCCCACTTAGAAACAAGCAGATGGAGAGACCAGCTCTTCATTGTTCTCCCTTAGGAGGAGTGGTACTTTGACCTGCAGTCTAGGGAGAAATGGTGCACAGGGACAGAAATAATCAGTGAAGCAGGTCAGGCGAAGTACTGGCAAGCAGCCTTGCTGCCCAGCCAGGGACTTGACCCTTCATCTCAGGGAGCAGAGAGAAGAACTGCGTGCACAGATAGAGAGGCAGACAGGAGGCCTGCAGACTCCACGGACAGGCCAGGTGAAATACCCAGGCCAAAGGAGTAACACCCACCCCCCCCAAAGAGCTTAAGTTACTGGTACTGTAGTGGAGACTATAAACTGCTGGTGTTCTGCTTGGGATGACCCAGCAGGTGCAGTGCCAGTGATTCTAGGCTGCACAGCCAATGCTGAGGAAGAAACCAGCAAGAAGCAGAGTGAATGACCAACCAGTCCTCCATATTAACATTTGAGATTAGCACCAGAATACAAACAAACAAACAACAACAAATGCACATGCCAAAGACACAACAGTCAACAGTAAAACAACAATATGGGAAAAGCTCATAATAAATCCCCACTGAACTCTATCAGTCCTGTAGAAGATCCCCAAAATGAGATCTCCCTGGAAGGAAACCAAGACACCAACCTTAGAAGAACAATTGTAGACATATTCAAAGAATATAAAGAACAAATCAGAGAACTAAGGGGAGAGAATGAAAAACTCATGAAAGAACTAAAAGGAAAGATTGATAAACTCCAGAAAAAACTAAAGGAAGAGAATGACACACTCCGAAAAGAACGATAGGAAGAGAAATACAAACTCCAAAAAGAACTAGAGGGAGAAAATGACAAACTCTGGAAGTAAGTGGAAACACTGAAAAGATCTCAGGCTGAAAGAAAATAAAAGAAACTGACCAGCAAAGCAAGGAGCTACAAGAGAATGAAAAGCTCTAAAAGGAAGTGGAAATACTGAAGAAATCACAGGATTAAATGAAAAAGGAAATTGAGCATTCATCCAATCAGCAGGAAAGGATGGGAAAAAGCCTCAGATGCAGAATGGATGAAGCAGAAAAAAGAATATCAGACCTACAGGATAACACAGTGCAACTAGAAACCTCATGTAAAGATTATGAAAATTAAAGTAAACCCAAGTGGAACAACTGGAAAATGTGGAATACCATGAAAAGACCAAACCTCTGCGTCATAGGGATAGAGGAAAGAAGAATCCCAAGATAATGGTATTGATCAAATCTTCAACAGAATAATAGATGAAAATTTCCCCAAAGTGAAAAAAGACAAACTCATACAAATACAAGAAGCACATATTACACCAAATAGACAAGACCAGAAAAGAAATTCCCCATGCCATATCATAGTTAAAACACTAGATGCTCAAAACAAGGACAAAATACTGAATCCACAAGAGAAAAACAACAAGTTACAAATAAGGGGAAACCCATCAGAATCACAGCTGACTTCTCAGTGCAAACTATGAAAGCAAGACGAACATAGATGGAACTATTCCCAGTGCTTAGTGTCTTTAGATGCCAACCCAGACTACTATACCCAGCAAAAAATGTCAATTATAGCTGAAGGAGAAAGAAAAATCTTTCATTACATAAACAAAATGAAAGAACACATGTCAAAAAACCAACACTTCAGAAAATACTTGAGTCAATTCAAAGAACAGAGGAAAGGAGCAACTATCTCTATCCCCAAGCAGCTAGAGAGAGAAACTAACAAAAGCATAACAGAGTAAATGAAAACCTAGACCAAGAACATCCTTTATTCTTAGTGGCTATGGGAATAACTCAGTCTCGTGGACAGTGGAGAAAATTACTCCACACTTTAGTTTCAACTTTTTTTTTTTTTTTGTCTTTTTGAGACAGGGTCTCCTTTTAGTTCCAGCTGGCCTAAACTTAGTTAACTTTATTGTCTCTTCCTGTCCTTGTTCACTCTTAGGCAGGGAAACTGAGTTGCTTTCAATTATACTTCCCACATACTAGATTTTTTTTTTAATGCCAGATAAATGAATGACTAAATCATGAATTAATTAATGAACCCTTTCCTTCAGACCACTCCATGAATCATGATTTGTCTCTTTCAAGTTATCAGTACCTTCAACCTTCACACCTATAAGTTTCATGGCCCCTGTGCTCCCAGCAAGATTGAACACAGGACTATCTCCTTATCTGTCTCTTGTTAACTTCCGGTGGGCTGGTGTGCCATCCATGATCACCTACCCAGTTCAAATTCTATTTTCTCTTCCTTGTTCCCTGTTGCAACTCCAGTGCTCAATTAATATATGTGGAATGAATGAACTTGCTTGTTAAACAGTCATACAAACCAGAGTCCTTCCTATGTTACCTCTTGTTGTGCCCGAGAGACCAAATTTCTGTACCATCTTGTAAATGGTTCTATGTTCCAGAAGTACAGTCCTTCTATTTAAAATAAAGTTGTAAGATTGCATTCCCATTTTCTTTCTTTTCTCTCATGTCTCTGGGACTATGTGTATTTGTATATGGTTGTATGCACACACCCACACACCTTAGAGTTATGTTAAGATAAAATATTAGCACCCTGTCTGCAGGAACAAAAGCCTAGCTGTGTGCATTCTGTACCAAAAGAATTCCAAAGGTCAAAGGAAAGCTTTCCATGTCCTAGGTGAAAGACGCCGTGCCTCTGTCTCCACCTCTTCCTTCCACTTCACTTGATTTTGCTGGTAGTTTGGAAGTGAACTACTATTCTGGCCTAGTGTGACTGGATGAGGAATATGAAGGGACCCTAACAGCTAATATTTATTTCATAGCAAGACAAAACTGGCTCTATCCAGCCTACCCCAATCTACTGCAGATAGCTAACTCAGAATCAAATTCATTCACTTAAAAGAAGGCCATTCACTGTCTTGTAGATGCTTTTTTGTTTTAGATAATTACCTTGAGCGAGCACTCCTTGCACACTAGCACTGAAGCATAGTACTGTAATAATATCCCCTGCAATGGAATTTCGCTTTTATGATAATATTATCTACATTGGCAACCAATCTCATTCCCCAGTTCTTTGTGTCTCCAATTACTTGGAGAAACATCCTAACATTGTGATATTTAAGTGTAGGCCCTATGTGACTAGGATATTAATAGACTTTAGTGTAGAATCTTTGGAATTAAAATAAACTATAAGCTATTGAGCTCATAGTCAAAGCCGAAATGGTAATAATGCCTTTGTATGACTTCATATTTCACACATTACCATCACTGCTGTCTGTGTTAGGAATAAGTCAGATATTTATTTTCCCAAATTATACCTGGTGAAATCTCTTAAGACTTCCAAAACATCAATGATGTCTATCCTCTCACAGATAAAGACACATAGGCAACACTAAAGGCTAGGCCTTTGGGCTCCTAAAAATCTCCCTTTCTTGCTCCAAATAGCCCAGAAAATCTGAGGCTATCCCATAGACAACAGAGCTTCCTTCTGAACCAGAATTTCCAGATCTCTAGGTAAGTCAGGAATCACAGAATGACCATGTCAAGAAAAGCAAGAATTTATGGGTGCAGTTCACGATGCAAGCAAGCACGATGCAATCTGTGCCCCAAGAAATCAGCACAGGCCAGTGGCAACGGGAAAATTCCCCAAGTCCTAGACTAAACAGGGGGAGCAGAAGTGTCCAAACAAGGCTCTAGAGAAGCCTGATGTCTAAGCTGGCCAAACCTCTGTTCAGAAATCCTGAAGGAAACAGCAAAACATGCTTCCCCATCTTAAATTTCTTTTTGTAATAAGAGTTATTACAAAAATAACTCTCTCTCTCTCTCTCTCTCTCTCTCTCTCTCTCTCTCTCACACACACACACACACACACACACACACACACACTATTAAAACCTCTATCTTCCTTGGGGGTGTTAATTTTCTATCTCAGAATTAAATATTATCACAAAATTGCATCTTAAAACAATATAAGCTGGAGTGGAGAGATGGCTCAGTGGTTAAGAGCACTGACTGCTCTTGCAGAGGACCCAGGTTCAATTCCCAGCACCCACATGGCGGCTAAGAACCGTCTTTAACTCCAGTTCCAGGGGAATCTGGCACCCTCTTCTGACCTCCGTAGCATTGCACGACATGGGTGCACCAACTTACATGCAGACAGTACACACATACACATAAAATAATAAATAAAAATTTAAGAAATCAATATAAGCTTAGGGGTGGGGAGAGAGTTCAGTCACTGAAGTGTTTGCCTTGCAAGCACAAAGGACCTGGATTTGATCCCCAGAATGCACATTTTAAAAGCCAGACATAGTGATGCATATTTGTAATACCAGAACTGAAGAGGCAGAGGCAGGCAGATACCTGGGTCTCCTTGCAACCAACCTAGCCTAATTAGCAAGTTCAAGCCAAGGAGAAACCCTGTCTCAAAAAATAAAGCAGAGGGCGGGGAGTAGATGCCACCTGAGAAATTACAGCTAAGCTGTCCTCCACACACAAAAATTCACACACAAACAAAGAACACCAATTTATTACCTTACCATATCTTGGGGTTAGAAGCCTAGCTGTTGGGTGGAAGATACCCATTTTCAGCTGTTGGTCAGGGATGAGTCTCAATGCCCAGAGGCTACCCACAGTTGCTTGCTACCCCTGGGCCCCAGTGACAGTTCTCACATGAGTGTTTGTTTCCTCTGAACAGCTGGAATGTGTCCCCTTGGCTTCCTCTTCAGTAACCAGCTGGAGAACACTCTCTCAGAGGGTTCACACTGTTAGGCCCATCAGGATAATCCCCTGTCTTAAGACCAAATGTCCCACATCTCACATGTAACTGAATTGCGGGAACAATATTCATCAATTTCCCAGCTCTTGGAATTTTGTAGAACATTCATACAGAGGCCATGGGAGTTCTCGGGACCAGCTCAGAATTCTGCCTACCACGGTTAGCAACAGCACGCTCCATTTACACAGGATAGAGTGTGAACAAACACAGCTCTTTTTTCTTCCCAGGTATGGCTCCTCTCTCCCATCTGAAATACCTCAGGCTTGTCTTCTCAGACACTGCGTTTCTTAGACATCTTCCAACTCTGCCCACTGTGAGCTCGTGTTGGTTCTTCTGCCTCTCCCAATTTTCAGAATGCTGAAGCTCTTCATAGAGGCCCTTCCTCCATCTAAAGGATGCTCTAGTGATCTCATCCCTACCTTGGGGCTTGAAGTGGCATGTGTGCACAGATGGTCCATAACTTATCTCAGTAGCAGAGACCTTTCTCCTGAATTGCATCTTTTTCCTTAATATCTCTACTTGTTGCCTAATTAGAATGCCAAATAATGTTTTGAAAGTGTTGATTTCTCAACACCCTCACCTTCAGGTCACAGACAATGGCAACTCCCCAATTCTATTTATTTTTTTCAAGGAAGTATCTTAAAGTCATCTATCATTCATTCTTCTTTCTCACACATTCTTTCTTTTCTCCTGGAGCTTATTCATCAAAGCATGGCTCTTCCTTCCAAACATGTGTAAAGGACTGGAGTTGTAAGTCAGTGGTAGATGCTCTTCCAGCATGCTCAAGGCCCTGAGTTTGAACCTTGGTACCACAGGGAAAGAAATGTGCAGCACCTAACAATAGTTGCCTCCGTTACTAGCAAGGCACCATTGTACCTTACCTGTGTTGTGTTAGCCTTTACCCCTACCCCTCCCATTCCAGTCTGCCCTCTGCACAGCAGCTAGAATAAATATAGAAGGCCACATTCACTTGGAGAAAGTAGCAGTCAATACTTCCTGGTCTGCCCAGTACTGTCTCTCACCTACTGCTCTGCTCTCTCCACTTTAAACTACACCCTCTGCAATGCTGGTGCACACACAAAGCATCTCTGTCTCACGGACCATCTCACGTTTGCTTTCTTCTGCTGTCTTCAACTTGATGCTGCATGAGTTGAATTTGCCTATGCTCTAAAGAGACTTGCAAGACTATCTTAGTCTTCTCCTTTCCATTTTGTTATTATCATGTTTAATAGGGAAATTGGCCATTTAGTTAGCAGATTGCTTTACTGCATTTTAAAGCTCAAAGACTCAGAAGCATTTGCTCAGGTCTCTGGAAGTCAACTCAAAGAGCTGAGACTACAGTTATCTGTCCACCTTGCTTAGGTGAAGCTTCCCAGTAAGTGTTCTAGAATAACATCAAATATAAGGGGCGGTTAAGAAGCTGGCTGGGGCACTAAACAGATGGCTCAGCAGTTAAGAGCACTTGTTGCTCTTGCACAGGACCCAGGTTCCATTCCAAGTGCCCACCTCATGTGGCTCATAAAGGCCTGTAACTCTAATTCCAGGGGAGCTGACACTGTCTGGCTTCCATGGGAACCTGCTACATGTGGTATACACACACACACACACACACACACACATACCCCTAAATAAATCTTTAACAATGGTAAGGGGGTTATATGGTGAGGCATTTATAAGTAGATTTCATGCCCTACTATTTTGTTTCATGCCCACTAGGTGTATATTTAAAAGTACAATTTTAAAATTGTACTTTTAAAATCTGGATGACAAACAACTTTTTCTCTATTCAAAGCACTGCCCATGCCTCTGCTAATGCCTCCATGGGAATATAGCAAAGGGCTACTTTCCTTTACAGCCTTGATTTGTTCTGTCTACATCCTGTAATTTCCATCCATATTGGAGAGCCAAGTGCTGTGTGGGTCTAATTAAACACTATAATTATCCATGAGCTATGGCCCAGAAGTAGAGAAAAAAAATCTAACACATGTCTGATTGTAATATCAGGTAAATACTCAAGATGCGTGACTGGTGAAATGCAAAATATTCTATTCATTTAATATTCTTGATGAATAGAGAATTAGTCTAATCACATTAGCTATTCTATTCATTTATTAGGTGAGAGTGATTAGAAGTGAATAGCTACAGAGAAACCCTCTCAAGTTGGAAAAATTAGACTTCTATAGTTTTATTATGTTTATTTTCAACTGAGGGTAATTGTCTGCAGCTTTCACTAAGAAGAGTCTATACCCCTCCCCTGTCTTTGCCTCTTGAAAGACTGAGTGCTGGGAAGAGAAGGCAGATCAGACAATGCAGAGCTCATGTACAAGTGATCATATAGATTGCATAAGCACCCAAGAGCATGGTACACAAACACTACAGTTCCAAGGACATAACCTTACTGGTTTTTTCTTCTTTTTCTACAGATGCACTTTACATACAATAAAATACCCAAGGCTTAAGTGCATGGCTCAATGAAATCTGACCAATATACATGGCTGTGTAAGCACAAGAAGAGTTCAGGATACAGAGCACCTCCTCGCAGGGTCTCTTGGGCCACTTTACAGACAACAGCCCCACCCGTTTCCAGAGGTCACCACTATTACATCTTCCATCACCATACACTGTTTGAACATGCTCTGACTTCATACAAGTGAAATCTTATAATCCCAAATAGATTTTTAGAAAACATCAAAGAATTTTATAAGTAAAGCAAAAGAAAAGGCCATAATCTCAGAACCACTGTAAAAGCCTTGAAATTAAAATTCTTAAGAAAAGTAGTATATGCTGGGACTGGAGAGATGGCTCAGTAGTTAAGTGTGCATACAGCTCTTGCAGAGAACCCAAGTTCAGTTCCCAGCACCTACATCAGGTGTCTCACAACTGCTTCTAGGTCCAGCTCCAGAGAATCTGTCTTCTGGACTTCAGGGGCACCTTCACTCCTACATGTTCACACACACACACACACACACACACACACACACACACACACACGCACGCACATAATTTAACACAAAATAAAACTTTAATAACAATGCCTGTCATGAGGGTTTTCAAACATCGCAGAAAAGATTTTGGAAAAGCCCTCGTGTCCACATTTCTAACAACACAAACTGCTGGGTATTGCAATGCCTCCTGCAGAGTTTCCTTCCTCCTCTCCATACTGCCCTGAGCTCCCTCCCTGAGACTGACTCCTGTGGACTCAGTACTGACTCTTTGACTCTACAATGACACTGGGCTCTGTCAAGGGTAAGTACTGTCTGGAGACAAGAGGGTAGGTGATTAGCAAGAAGGAACATTTTGTTCCCAGGCAGAATGTGTATGTGCGTGTGTGTGTGTGTGTGTGTGTGTGTGTGTGTGTGTGTGTGTGTGTGCTGGTCTACCTGAATCACAGCTGTAGCTCACACAGGCTTTGCCTAAAAGTCAACCGCTCATCCCTGGTAAAGGAAAAACTTACTCTTGTGTCTTCAGTCCTAGGTGGTCAAAGTTCTCAGCACTGCCTTGCCCAACCTGCTGGATTAACACTTCTGGTTGGTTTCCTTTCATCATTCCAACACCTTTTCAAATAGCCCTTCATGAAACTCTTCTCTATCATCCCCTTTGAATGTACGGTCTGTCTCTGCCCCTGTCTGCTATCCACATTAACATAAACAGAGTCTATAGGAAGCATTTTTACATTCATTGCATACGCACACTCCAAATTGCCCCATGGGCAACACACTGATTCTTTATCAACCACCTCTTTCAAATCACTGCACACTGGAGTCCCGCCTCTTTCTAATGAATGTACTCTTAAATCATCCACACACCTAATTCATCCTGGTTTTTAAACACAATGACAAGTGATCCAGAATATGTAATACACTGTCTTGAAGCTTGTGAATTATTTTTACCATTTGAACTTCCTTTAGGTCTCTTGCCAAATCTCTCTTGTTGCAATTTCAGACATTGTATATACAGGTGCTTGGGAAAATTCATTTTGGTTCTTTCAGCAAGCCTCCCCCAGGCAGGGGAGAGACAGGAAAACCTTTGCCAAAACTTTGCATGGCACAAGTGCAAGCTCAAAAGAGTAGATTTGCTACTCTTTTGAAAGCAAAGGGATGAAGCCAACACAAGACAGAAAAGGTGAAGGGGAACTTGGGTATTTATACGTGCACTGTGTGCCAGGTGCTATGTTGAATAGTTGCTGGACATTATTTCTTACAATAGCCCCATTAGGCTAGGACTTTGGCATGGAGAATTTATAGGTGATGAACTTGACAGTTCCGAGATTGAAATCCATTCTCTGACTACACTCAAATCCCTAGAGTTCTAGCTGTTAGTCAGGGAGACTGGTCCTCAGACATGGGTGGGTAGAGCTCTTGTGGCTTTATGGAGAGAAAGCCCATGAGAGATGAGAAAATAGAAAACAACTGAACTGTTTTAAATGTCCAAGCCCCTTAACTCAGACAGACGAAATCATGAAGTCTAAAGAAATTCAGATGTGCAGCTGAGCCATTTTATTTAAAGCATTATGGGTAGAACCAAAGATGTTCACCACAAAGGAGCAAAGACCTGAGAGGCAGACAGGACCAATAACTTGGCATGAAACATTTCTGGAGCTTCACGGATGAATGTTCCAATGAATGGGAATTCTGACCTGTCAACTTCATACATTCATTCCATTAATCAACAAATAATTATTGTGTTAAGGGCCATACTTGATTCCAGTGAGCTCAGCAGTAAATGAAAGAGATGAAGTTTCTCCTGTCATGGAACTCACATTTTTGTTGGAAGAGATAAGTTGTAAGTATGTACAAAAGAATACACAATGTGTCATGTGTTGATACCTGCTCCAAAGCAGGGGACAGAGGCTGTGAGGCACTGACAGGTACTCACTTCTATGTGGGCTGGGAAAATTCAGATCTCTGAAGAGAAGGGCTCCACAGTTATTTGGATTCTTCCTGTGGATGTGCAGGGAGCAGGAAGAGCATCTGCAAAGGCTCCGAGGTGGCTGTGCATTTCACTGTGTTTAACTAAGAACAAGAAGGAATCGTGACTCGGATCTGAAGAGCAGTTAAGCTCAGAACATCTCTAGGGGACAGACTGTGTGGGGTCTTTGACCATTGAAAGTGCTATTCAGGCTCAAGAGATGGCTCAGTGGTTAAGAGCACTGGCTGTTCTTGCAGAGGACCCAGGTTCAATTCCCAGCACCCACATGGCAGATAGCAACCATGCATAACTAGGGGATCCAATGTCCTCTTCTGACCTCCATGGGCACATACACATAAAAAATATAAATACACATAAAATAATAAATACACATAATAATATGCAAAATAATAAATACACAAACATAAATAATAATTTTTAAAGAGAATGTTTCTGTTTATTCCAAGTGAGATGGGCTACTACCAGAAGGCTCTGAGCAGAAAAGAGACAAGGAATGACTGTTATTTTAAGTGGATCATTCAGGACATTGACTGGATAATAAAGTTAGGAGACTGTTAAAAAAAATTCATATGAGTGTTGGAGGCTGGCTCGGCAGTTAAGAGCTTTTGTTGCACAAGAGTGAGGATCTGAGTTCAGATTTCCTAACAGCCACATTAATATATATATATATTAATATGTTTATATATGTAATATATATATTAATATATTTATATGTATAAATTTATATATATATATATATATATATATATATGGGTCTGGAGAGATGGCTCAGGGGTTAAGAGCACTGGCTGCTCTTGCAAAGGACTGAGGTTCAATTCCCAGCACCCACATGGTGGTTAACAATCATCTGTAACTCCAGTTCTAGGAAGCTGGGCATGGCCCCACAGCACTGGGCATGGAGGCAGGAGGATTGCTTGGCACTTGCTGGCTGCCGGCCCAGCTGAAAAAGGTGTGGTCCAAGTTCAGTGACAGACCTGTCTCAAGGGAATACGACAGACAGTGATAGAGGAAGACTCCTTGCACTCTCTACTAGCCTCTACACATGTCCACATGGGCACAAACACACACACACACACACACACACAGAGGGTGAGGGTGGTGAATTGGACTAGACTGATCATGGGAGACACATGGTGAGGAATGCCTTGAGACTGGATATGGAGAGAGACAAAAAATGAGAGATCAAAATGCTGTCAAAGATTTAGTGATGAGTAAGTGCCCATCCATTAAAACAGGGATAAATGTTAAGTAACAATCTTCGGGAACATATCAGGGGTTTGTTTTGGACATGGTGACTTTGGGGTGTCTGTAAGAAGTCCAAGTATGGCATAAGATAGGCCGCTGGCTATGAGTCTGGATTTCAAAATGGAGGATCCAGATGGCGACATCCATATTCTGAAGTAATCGATGTAAAGATGGTGTGTAAAGCCATAGAATCGAACACGCCCTCCCACCCCCAACTCCCAGTGCTTAGACGCTGAGAACTATACCCTAGGGCATTCCAAAATTTAGAGATCAGGGGGCTGGGGAAAAATGACACAAGGGAAGATTGAAGAGGAGCAGCCAGTGAGGTAACAGAAGCAAGAAGAGGGACCTCGGGGACTATGGAGAAGAGGCAGGGGAGGAAGTTCAACAAAATGAATCATGTTTGAAAATACCACAATTAAATCTAATACTGTGTATGCTAATTTAAAAATCAAAATATTAGGAGCTGGAGAGAGAGCTCAGTCAGCTCTCTCTCTCCTTACAAGCACAACAACCAGAGTAAGATCCCCAAAGAACCACATTTAAAAAGCTGGGCATGGTGGCCTGGGCTTATCCCAGCACAGGAGATGGAGACAGATGGATCCCTGGTCTAGACTCCTTGATGAGCTCCAGGCCACTGAAGGATTTGTATTGAAAAATACTTTTTTTAAAAAAAAGTGGCTTAGTATGTATCCATATATAGAACTACTATATTAAATCTCACACACCCAGAGCTCAGGATCAATTATGGAAGAGGGGACAGAAAGATATTTTTGTTTGTTTGTTTGTTTGTTTTTACATTTATTTATTGATGTTTTATGTATTTCATACATCATTTTTCATTTCTGTTCAGGCACATTTCCCTATCCCTTTCCCCCACCCCACCCCATCCCATCCCAGATCATGCATTCTGCCATAACTGTCCTGCATTTTTCTCTCAATTTTTTTTATGCTTAGGAATTCACATTTTCCTCCACTAATTTCATATTACTCTAAAATATGGATACATACTTTCCACCCATATACAGTAATTACAGAGTTTGAAAATAATTGGTCGGTGGATTCTAGAGCCCATTGAGAGATTCACATTATAACAACATAGTTGCTTTCAGATAAACAAAAATATAACCATACTGTCCTTCAACTTGCCTTTTGTCTGGGGGATTTGGTGTTAGCATCCACAAATGAAAGAAACCATTCTCTGTTTGTCTTTCTGGGACTGTGTCACCTCACTCAGCATAATGGCTTTGATCTTCATCCATTTACCTGCAAAGTTCATAATGCCGTTCTTCTTTACCACTGAATAGTACTCCATTGTGTAGATGTACCACATTTTTGTCATCCACTCGTCTGCTGAGGGGCATATGGGTTGGTTCCAACTCTTTGCTATTGTGAAGAGAGCTGCAATAAACATGGATGTGCATATATCTTTGTGGTAGGATGAGTCTTTGGGGTATATACCCAGGAGTGGTATGACTGGGTCAGGTGGTAAGCTCATTCCATTTTAAGGGTGTTGCACGCTGCTTTCCATAGTGGTTGCACAAGTTTACATTCCCACCAGCAGTGGATGAGTGTTCCCCTTTCCCCACCACCCTTCCAGCATCTGTTGTCTTTTGTTTTCTTGATCTTAGCTGGAGTGAGATGGTATCTGAGAGTGGTTTTAATTTACATTTCCTTAAATTATTAATGATGATGAACACATTTTAAGATGTTTCTCAGCCATCTTTAATTCCTTACTGGTGAAGACTCTGTTGAGCTCTTTACTCCATCTTTTGAGTAGGTCATTTGTCTTCTTACTTCTTTGTTTTTTGAGTAGTTTATATATTCTTGACGCTAATGCTCTGTCAGATGTGTCGCTGGTAAAGATTTCTTCTCACTCTGTGGGTTTTCTCTTCACCTCCTTGATTGTTTCTTTCACTGTACAGCTTTTGAGTTTGTTTTTTTTGTTTGTTTGTTTGTTTTTAATTTTTTTTATTTATTTCTGTATGTGTATCAATGTACTGTCTGCATGCAGGTCTGTGCACCCGTGTCGTGCAACGCCGCGGAGGTCAGAAGAGGGTCTTGGATTCCCCTGGAGCTGGAGTTCTCCTGGAATTGGAGTTTCAGACGGTTCTCAGCCGCCATGTGGGTGCTGGGGATCGAACCCGGGTCCTCTGTAAGAGCGGTCGGCGCTCTTAACCGCTAGGCCATCTCTCCAGCCCACTTGTCAACTGTTGACCTTACTTCCTGTGCTGCTGCTGTCTGATTTAGAAAGTCTCCTCCTACACCTATGTCTTGTAAGTTGTTGCCAACTTTTTCTTTTATCACCTTCAGGGTTTCAGGCTTCACGTTGAGATCTTTGATCCACTCGGAGTTTATTTTCATACAGGGTGAGACGTACAGGTTTAATTTTGTTCTTCTACAGATGGTGATCCAATTTTGCCAGCACCATTTGCTGAAGATGCTATCCTTCCTCCATCGAGGGTTTTTGCCCCTTTGTCAAATATGAGGTGGCTGAAATTGTATGAGCTCAAATTTGGACCTTCAATTTTGTTCCATTGGTCAACTGGTCTGTTTTTTTGTGCCAGTACCAGGCTGTCTTTATGACTATGGCCCTGCAATATAGTTTGAAGTCTGGTAGGGCAATCCCCCCGTATTGCATTTTTCACTCAGGGTTGCTTTAGCTATTCAGGGTCTTTTGTTTTTCCATATGAATTTAACGATTTTTTTCCAAGTCTATGAAGAAGCTCATAAGGATTTTGATTGGGATTGCATTGAATCTGTATATCAGTTTGGGTAAAATGGACATTTTTACAATATTAATTTTCTCAATCCATGAGCATGGAAGGTCCTTCCATCTTTTGATGTCATTTTCAATCTCCTTCTTCGGGGGTTTAACATTTTTGTTGTAGAGATCTTTGGTATCTTTGGTTAGGTTTGTTCCCAGGAATCTTATTATTTTTGAGGCTATTGTGAGTGGGAAGGTCTTCTTGTATTCCTTCTCCACATGTTTATTGTTGGAGTAAAGAAAAGCTACTGATTTTTCTAGGTTGGTTTTGTAGTCTGAGACTTTACTAAAACTCTTAATCGTTTCTAGAAGTTTTCTGGTGGAGTTTTTAGCAGCCCTTAGGTTTACCTAGAGAATATGATAGTTTACTACCATATCTGCAAAAAGGAATAGCTTAACTTCTTCTTTTCTGATTAATACTCCTTTAATTTCCTTTTCTTATCTTATTGTCTGAGAAAATTTTACATATTGTTTTCTTTGTTTCTATTTCATTGATTTCTGCTCTGATTTTTGTTATTTCTTCCTCTATGTTGGGTTTAGGGTTCATTTGTTGTTGTCTCTCAAGTGTTTTAAGCTGCAGTGTCAAGTTGTTTATTTGTTCCCTTTATGTTTTTTTTTTTTTGATATGGGCACTTAGGGCTATAAATTTCCCTCTCAAGACTGTCTTTAAAGTATCCCACAGGTTTTGTTGTGTTGTATTGTCTTTTTCGTTCAGTTCCATGAATACTTTTATTTCACTCTTTATTTCTCCCCTGTCCCATTCATTGTTCAGGATTGTGTTGTTTAGTCTCCATGTGTTCTTGTAGCTAGTGGGACTTATTCTGGATTCATATTGAGTTTTATTGCACTGTGGTCTGATAGAATGCATGGAATAATTTCTATCCTTTTGTATTTATTGAGGTTCCTTTTGTGCCCCAGTACGTGGTCGACTTTGGAGAATGTTCCGTGAGGTGCTGAGTAGAAAGTATATTCTCTGGTATTTGGGTGGACTACTCTGTAGATGCATATGAGGTCCATTTGGTATATTGTATTGTTCAATTCTGATGTCTCTCTTTTTATTTTTTGTCCTGTTGATCTATTCAAGGGGCTTAGTGGGGTGTTGAAGTCTCCCACTATTAGTGTGTTAGGATTAATCTGTGTCTTGAGGTCCTGCAGAGTTGTGTTTATAAAGTTAGGTGCACCAGAGTTTGGTGCATAAACATTTAGGATTGTGAAGTCTTCAAGGTTCATTTTTCCTTTGATTAGGATGTAATGGCTGTCTTTGTCTCTTCTGATTAATTTAACTTTGAGATCTATTTTGTCTGATATTAGAATAGTCACTCCGGCTTGTTTCTTGGTACCATTTGTTTGGAATATATTTTTTCCATTCTTTCACTCTAAGGTGGTATATGTCTTTGACGGTGACATGGGTTTCTTGTAGATGGCATATAGAAGGGTTCACTTTCCTAATCTATTCTCCCAGTCTAAGCCTTTTGATTGGGGAGTTTAGACCATTAGTATTTAAGGTTATTACTGAGAGATGTATGTTGCTTCCTTTTCCCTTATTTTTGCTTTGCATTCTTGGTCTAGGTTTATATTTACTCTGTTATGATTTTGTTGCTTTCTCTCTTTAATTGCTTAGGGGATAATTGCTTCTTTCCTCTTTTCTTTGGATTGCTTCTAGGATTTTCTGAAGTGTTGGTTTCTTAGAAATGTATTCTTTCATCTTGTTCATGTCATGAAAGATTCTTCTTTCTCTGTCAACTATGATTGACATTTTTCCTGGGTATAGTAGTCTGGGTTGGCATCTAAAGTCGTTTAGTACTCGGAATACTTTGGTCCACATTCTTCTAGCTTACATAGTTTGAACTGAGAAGTCAGCTGTGATTCTGATGGGTTTCTCCTTATATGTAACTTGTTGTTTATCTTTAGTGGCTTTCAATATTTTGTCTTTGTTTTGAGCATCTAGTGTTTTAACAATTATATGGTGTGGGGAATTTCTTTCCAAGTCTTGTCTGTTTGGTGTTCTATGTGCTTCTTGTATTTGTATGGGTTTGTCTTTTTTCAGTTTGGGGAAATTTTCTTCTATTATCCTGTTGAAGATCTGGTCAATAGTGTTGTCTTGGGATTCTCCTTCCTCTATTCCTATGATGTGGAGGTTTGGTTTTTTCATAGTGTCCCACATTTCTTGGTTGTTCCACTCTTGTGGTTTTTTTTTTAATTTTTCATAATCTTTACTTGAGCATTCTAGTTGGACCATGTTATCCTGCGTATCTGATATTCTTTTTTCTGCTTCTTCCATTCTGCTTCTGAGGCTTTTTCCCATCCTTTCCTGTTGATTGGATAAATGTTCAATTTCCTTTTTCATTTCCTCCTGTGATTTCTTTAGTGTTTCCACTTCCTTCTGGAGCCTGTCATTTTCATCTTGTAGGTCCTTGGTTCATTGGTCACTTTCTTTTTCCCTTTCAGCCTGGAATCTTTTCAGCATTTCCACTTCCTTCTGGAGTTTGTCATTTTCTCCCTTCAGTTCTTTCCAACGTTTGTCATTATCTCCCTCCAGGTCCTTCTTGAGTTTTTCAATCTCTCCCCTTAGTTCTCTAATTTGTTTGAATATGTCCACAATTGTTTTTCTAAAGTCTGTGTCTTGGTTTCCTTCCAGGGAGATCTCATTGTCGGAGTCTTTTGTAGGATTGGTAGAGTTCGGTGTGGATTTATTATGAGATTTTCCCATGTTGTTTTTTTTTGTGTGTGTGTCTTTGGCATGTGGATTAGTTTATTTGTTTCTTTGGGTTCTGGTGCCTCAACATTGGCTGCACAGCTAGATCCTCTGCATCGCCTCTTCCCTAGGCTGGTCTTTTGCAGGTTGGTGTTCTGCAGGACACAGGTGAAGTCCAGTTGTCCAGTGGGGAGTATGCTGGTCTTGTGCTGTGTAAAGCACAAGTAGCTCCTCCCCCATAGCATGCTGAGGCTGGAAGGTGGGAATGTCCTGGGCGATACCAGGCCTCCATGGGGCACAGGAGTGCCCAAAGTCCCCAGGAAGGCAGCCCTCACCTGGTCCTCTGAAAGTTGGCATTCTGCAGGACATGGGTGATGTCTGCTTGCCCAGAAGGGCACACACTGGTCTTGTGCTCAACAGAAAGATTATAAGAGCCAAGGGTGGCAGATAATGACAAGGAAGTCATTTTCCAAGTGACTGGGAACTTGGTCATATGAACTTACAGCAATGGTGAGAGCCTGCACAAGACCCATGCAGGCCCAAACCAGGCAAACCCCAGTACAGAACTAGGGGAAATGGGTAAGAAGTCTAAACCTTACCTGAGGAACTATTGGAAACTGATCACCGCTGGGTGAGGGGGAATTGGTGATTGACACTAAATAGGTTGTTCAGGCTCCAATGGACGAATTCACCTAAAGGGTCATCTGGGGACACAAATTTTACTCCATAGACCTAACATGCATGACAGAATGCATGAAATCTGGTGAGGGGACCAATAGGGGATGCAGATGGGGGCTCAAAATATTATTAAAATATATTGTATAAAATGTACAAAATTCAATTAAAAGAGGTTTCTTTTGGGCCAACACACACACACACACACACACACACACACACAGAAAAAAACATTTTTTAAGCAAAAAGAACCAAGAGTGGTGGTGCACACTTTTAACCCCAGCATTCAGGAGACAGAGGCAGGCAGATCTCTGAGATCTAGGCTAGCCTGATCTATAGAACAAGTTCCAGCCCAAAAAGAAGAAAGGAAAGAAGGAAGGGAGGGAGGGAGGGAGGGAGGGAGGGAGGGAGGGAGGGAGGAAGAGAGGAAAGAAGTAAGGAAGGTCCTAGATTCATTCTTACACTCAATAGATAATGTAGATGATAGATGGTAGATAGATAGGTAGGTAGAGATAGATGATAGATAGATAGATGATAGATAGATAGATAGATGATAGATGATAGATGATAGATACATAGATAGATAGATAGATAGATAGATAGATAGATAGATAGATAGATTAGAGAGTTTAAAATATGATATAAATACAGCTGCTTTAAGAAAGATGATGGGCCAAAAATACAACAGGCACAAACATAAAGAATCCTATACATAAGTGTGAAGGCTGTGCCAGTGACATGCCTGGACCCAGTACAGTAAGGCCATTAGCAAAGATGTGGTTCATTTGGCAGCTTTTAAAGGTATAAAGATAAGACTGTGAGCACTTGACAGTATTATAGGAAGGTCCTGGAGGCAGCTGGCCCCCAGGTCAAGCTGACCGCTCATCTGTGAATGAGAAGCAGCAAATGTTCCTCTTCAGCTGAAAGTACAGAGGCAAGAGTTAGTGAAAGCACATGGGCTGCCGTTGGCTTTCCAGTCGCTTCAGGGAACACTCACTCAGTTCTTGCTACGGACGCAGCATAGAAACGTGATCATCATGAGCTTTGCAGGAAAATGGCTGGAGCCAGAAGACATCATGCTGAGTGAAGTAACACAGTCCCAGAAAAACAAACGATGAATGGTATCCCTCATCTGTGGATGCTAGTGCCAATTACCTAGTTGTAAGTATTTCTTGTGCACAGCCCCTTGAGTTTTTGTCCAAGCAGTTGGGAGTGATGCATATTGGAAACAACAGAAAGGACTGCATCAAAGAACTGACTGAAACAGTGAACTTCTGCTCAAAACGGTCAACTTCCACATGGAGAATTTTGAGAAAGACTGAGAAAGACATGAAAAGCATGTTTGGCAGAATACATGAGCTCTGGTGGGGTGGGGGACATGGGTCTAGATTTGATAATCTTATACAAAATATATATATAAATTTTTTAAAAAACGTGATCATCATCCCCTCCCAAAGCACTTAAACAGTGAGTAGTCTGGATTCAACATAAGATCCCCAAATACCTACATTATTCAGGTTCTCCAGAGAAACACAATCAATAATACTTGGAAACAGAGATTGATGGATGGGTGATTAATTGATCGATTGATTGATTAATTGATTGATTGAAACAGATGACACACACAACTGTGGAGCTGGCCACTGTGAACTTCATAGGGCAGGCCAGTAGGCTGGAAACTCGAGGCATAATTTTTGATTAAAGTCAGTTTAGTGTTGATGTTTGTGTTTTTTGAGACAGGGTCTCATGACACAGCCCAGGCTAGTCTCAGACTCATGACTGTTCTTCAGGCTCCCTAGTGCTGGAATTATAGGTGGCATCCACCAAACCACTCTCACTTTTGAGATTTTTAACTTATTGGATCATGTTCACTAACAGAATCAAAGGTAATCTATGCAAATCAAACCAATATAGCTACTGACCACATTTACAAAATACCATCACGAACCCACTGACTTAGTGTTTGACTGAGCACTTATAACAGAGCCATGCCGGCTCAAAGCTTACTAGCACAGTGGCCTATGAGTTTCTGCATTTACTCCACAGAAGCCAAACCAAGTACCTCATTTTCAAGGCATTTTTCTTCTAGAATTATCTTGTCTTGATTGGATTTTCAGCTATAGGCCAGCCAGAGGCCCAAGAATGAGCTAGCTCAAGATGGTTGTAGTGTTAAAGGTGGTTTCTGAAGATTTGTTGTAATTCATTTCTGTTACACAGAGGAAGAAGACAGACGTGGTGAAAGGCAGTGATTTCGCAAGTCAAAATAACAAATAGTTAAATATAAATATTCCCTAAATTCTCAAGAGCAGATTGTGGCCCCCAGGGCTTAGTAAAACACAGTGTAGCCCACTTCCTCTCAGTGGCCCTGCCTCTCACTTTCTTCTTCCATATAGTTTTCTAGGAAGCTGAGCTTGTTTCAAGGGCCCCTGACCTCAGCAGCCCTCCCTTAGTCCCCGTATGGATGATTTGAGGACCCTTGTCAATCACAGTGAAGAGCTAGGTTTAAGGTGGGGCAGCATCATTCCCTGTACCGGAGAGATTTGTATTGGTTTCCTTGGTCTCCGTAGTGGAGAGCAATAAAAACTGCCAAGAGTTGGGGCACATGTGCTAGGTATTAAGTCTCACTCAGAGACACTGAAGTGTAGAAGTGACTAAGCTAGCTCGATGCTACAGGGGGCTGCAGCCTCGCTGTGTAGAAAAAGGAGAGTGCAGAGAGGAAGACTTAAGTCTCTGTGCTGTATGGTGGAGGACATGTTTTTCTCCAGAAAGTGAGGAATAAAGAGGGACTTTGACTTCTCAGGCAGGAAGTCCTGTGTTAGGGCTTCAGGAGAGTCTTGAGTAATGAGCAGTGTAGGTTTCTCACCGAGGACTCATTTATCTGGGTGCCAGTGGGTGAGCCCAGCTTCCCAAGCTTGAAAATTTAGATTTATTGGGTGCCAGAAATTGAACTGGATCCCATTTAATAGGCCCATGCACCATGAAGGTGAGGATGGAAACATAAGAATGAAGAAGGCCAAGTAGATGGTGGAGGGATGGACGGGGTGTGAGGAAAACAGCCAAATGTGATGAGCACATTAAATTGTAGCCACTGCAGCCTGGACAGCAAGGATCTGGAGAAAGCAGTTGTTTATGAACAGCTGAGATCAGATAAATCTGTGGAAGGAGAGCGAGGTGTGGAGGAGAGGAAGCAGGCTCCCTGGACTTAAGGGAAGAGGACGGGGGGAGAGAGAGAGAGCGAGCGCCAGTCTCCTGGAGTCTGCATGACTGACTGAAGAGAAACCTGCTGTTAGAAGAGGTGATCGATAAAAAAGCCATTTGCTGCTTTAAAAAAAAAAAGCATATATCTTGTTCAGCCTCTTGCTCTGAAACAGAAGAAAACGGTTGAGATTTATGGATTGTGGATTTACATAGAGAGGCCCTGGAATATATAAATACTCAGGCAACTTCTAATGTAAAGAGAGAGGCCAGGCCAAGGGAAGCACGTTTGCGGGGGGGGGGGCAGATGTAGAAGGTGTGGCTGACATCCAAGCTCTGGGCTCCACACCAATTTCTCCAGTGAACACCAGGAATTCATACTCCCTTCCGCTGCCTCAAGCTTTTCATTATTTTTATCTGTTCTCTGCCTCTGGCTGGTAGAAGCACTCTAAAGATGATTTT